>JAXCGZ010010052.1:25000-52041 GCA_037179515.1 Halocaridina rubra
ATTGGTTATTGTATAGCCCGAATGAGATTGGGAATTGAATAAAATGTGAAAATGAAGCCACGAGTGAGGTTGGGGAATCTGTAATATGAACATAGTGGCATTCAGATAGAATGCGTTCATTCCTAAGTATAGCAGATATAAGCTATAAGGTTGGATTCCTTTTAAAACCTTGTGTGGTGTGTAGCTGGTAGCGCCTTGACTTAGTAATTATAAGTCCTCGGTTCGGGGTAAAAAAAAAAAAAAATAAAATAAAAAATTATTCATGTTTTCACATATGTAATGTGCTTAATTGGTTAATATATATATATATATATATATATATATATATATATATATATATATATATATATATATATATATATATATATATATATATATATATATGAATCATTTTTTTACCCCGACCGGGACTCGAACCTAGGACTTATGATTACTAAGTCAAGGCACTACCACTACACCTTTCTGTGGTGTAGTGGTAGCGCCTTGACTTAGTAATCATAAGTCCTAGGTTCGAGTCCCGGTCGGGGTAAAAAATGATTCATGTTTTCACATATATAATGTGCTTATTTGGATATATATATATATATATATATATATATATATATATATATATATATATATATATATATATATATATATATATATATATATATATATATATATATAAATCAAGAAGAGGAGGAAGGAAGGAGAAAGGAAATAGTTTTAGTATAATAATTATTATATATCCACAGCCCAGCCCACTAAGTGGTTTCTAATACTTAGGACAAATGTGAATGGCGTCTTTTTTTTTTTTTTATTAATGTCGTATATTACCTCTTTCCCTTGGCTTACTTAACTATTAATCGGCTTAATGGGGTACCACACATCATAAGACGAAGGTTCCAACACCAAGATCACGTACTCTAAATCATCGCATTATGGGTTTTCATTATCTGTACCTTCGAGCTTAAACACCCTCATTCATTTCCTCCTCCCACCTTTACTCATTTCTGTTCTGGTGTTCTGAGAGGCAAAGAGCAAGAAAAAAAATCTAATTTTGTTTGGTAAGGAGAAGAAGGAGAGGTGCTTGACTTTGAGATAAAGAAAGAGAAGTTCTTTCTTTATGGGCATGGAATGGGGAAGAGGTGTTTGACTTCGAGACAAAAAGGAAAAAACTTCTAGTTTTGTGATGTAAGGAGAAGAGAGGTGTTTGACTTTGAGATCAAAGGTGAGAACTTCTTGTTATCCGAGGTAAGATAGATAGGGATAGGGTTTGACTCTGACATGAGGGGAGAATTTTTTGAGAGGTCAAGAAGGTGGGAGAAATCTAAGACTTCGAGATAGGAAGGGGAGAACTTCTAGCTTGGCGAGATAAGGAAAATTGGAGAGGTGTCGGCCTTTGAGAAAAGAACGGGAGAACTTCTTTTACTAAGAGCTAAGGAGAGGGAGAATTGTTGGAGTTTGAAACAAGGGAGAGAGCTGCTTGTTTTGAAAGGCAGGTAAAGAGGTGTTGAAATTTGAAATAAAAAAGGGGAAGTACTTGCTTTGTGAGGTATGGAGGGGAAAACGTTTTGGACTTTGAGATTATAGGGGAAGAACTTTTAATTTTGTGAAGTAAGGATGAGAAATGAGCTTGATATTCAGTTAACGTGTGTTTTTTTGTGTGTGCGTGTGAAGTACTGGAAGAGAGATTTCTCATTTTTAGATAAAAAACAAAAAAAAGGAGAATTTCTAGTTTTATGAGGCAAGGAAGATTTGAGAGAAATCTTAGACTAAGAGAGGAAGGGGAAAACTCAAGGTTTGCATCGTAAGAATGAGAAGAGGAAATGGACACTGTCTAAAGGAGGAGGAGAATTATTTTTGAGAGGTATGGAAGTGTGAGGGGTGTTGGGCATCGAGATGAGATTGGAAGAACTTCTAGTTTTGTGAAGTAAGGAAGGTGCAAAAGGCCTACTCAACTCTGCGATTAGAGGAGAACTTTTTTGAAAGGTAAGGAAAAGAGGTGTGTTAGACTTAAATGCGAAGAAGTTCTATTTCTTCTGAGGTAAGAGGGGGAGGTGTGTGTTGGACTTTGAGATAAAGGTGCTAAATTCTAGTTTTATGCGATAAAGAAAAAGAAGGTTGTGTTTGACTTTGTGAGAAGGAGATATTGAAGGGATTTTTCTAGTCACGTTCTAGATTGCTAAAAAATGTGAGGAAGGAGAAGGGGATTCAGTGAAGACGTGGCAGGAGCTGGGTGAAAAGAATTAGGCGATTTGGTTATCTTAATTGGAAGAGAGAGTAAGGCTTAAATAGAGTAGAAAGTAATTTTGTCTACACAATTGAATGTAAACATTCATCAATACTTAAATAAATTGACCAAAGTATTAACAGTGAAATACTGTACATGTTTGTTGGTGTGCAGTAGAGAATACACAAAGGGCAAATATTAACTTTCAAAATTAATCTAAGGCAAAATCCACAGCCTTAACTGCTGTTTATGTTTTTATTATAATACTGAACATTTCATTTTCTCATTACTCTAACATTAAGCATAGTTATGACTCTTGACCTTTCTTCATATAATGAAAGAGCAAGACATGAACTACACTACCAAAAATCATGTTACTAGAAGTTTTGCATGATGAGGTAAAAAAAATAAATAAATGCTGCCGGAAACAGGCAAAGAAATTAACACGCCATAATGACGTTATTATATGTTGATCCATATATAATTTGCTCAAGGTAAACATAATTTTTCGTCGTATTTATGTTTAACTATTAATACCAGGTAACAATTGATAACAAACACGTAAATGATGTTCTCTGCTAAAAAGGGAATGCAAAATAATAAGTACGGATACATATTAGACAGTATTACATTTCTCTCTCTCTCTCTCTCTCTCTCTCTCTCTCTCTCTCTCTCTCTCTCTCTCTCTCTCTCTCTCTCTCTCTCTCTCTCTCCTCTTTTCGCTTTTTATTCAAAATTGGCAGGAGAGATAGGACTGGGATTCCCTCCTCAATTTGCTTGTGTGAAGAATCGAGGCACATGGATAGATTCTGGCAGGAAAGTTCCATCCAGAATTCTAGTAAACTTCGACTCTGTCACACCCTTTTAAGAGGGATAACGGAGTTTGCATATAGAAAGAGATATATGCTAGCTAAAACTAACTGATAATATTATTATTGAATCTCTTAGTAGTGCATGTTCAATGAAAACAAGGCATTGAAGAAGAAAATATAGGCATACAATTCATAGTTTTGTTCATATACGTAAACTAAGGGTGACAATCGAATACTCGGGTACATATATAAATAAATAGAAAAATAAATAAATAAATAAATAAATATAATTAGCAAATCTGCAAATAAAAATATGAAAAAATAAAAGGAATACAGAAATAAATAACTAAATAAAAATATATAGAGAAATAAATAAATGGATACGTATATAAACGAAATAACTGAAAAATAAAGAATCATGTAGAATAAATGAATAAATATTTATTAATATCTAAATGAATACCCCTAAGAGTTAAAAAAAAATACATAAAAAATTAAATAAAAACTAAAATTATTGGTTTTATATTTTTTCGAGGAGGGAAAACAAACACTCGACCACAAGCAATTCCATCCAGACCAAACAGAGAGAGAGAGAGAGAGGCGCCGCCAACATCTGGTAATTTTAGCTTGGAAGACCTCGACACCCGATGGTATAACAAGATTTAAACCCCCAGCGCAAACTATGTCAATAGTTGGAACAAGGACAAAACAATAGTTTCTCTCTCTCTCTCTCATATATATATATATATATATATATATATATATATATATATATATATATATATATATATATATATATATATATATATATATATATATATATATATATATATATATATATATATATTGATGGAGTCGTAAGAGGTGAATGAGCGGGTGCGTGGTCGAGGTTTGAGAATGGTAGATGGGGATGATAACAAGTGGGAGCTGAATCAGTTGCTGTTTGCAGATGATACTGTGGTGGTGGCAGATTCAGAGGAAAACTGTGTCAGTTAGTGTCAGAATTTAGAATGGTGTATGAGAACAAAGTTGCGAGTGAATGTGGGAAAGAGTAAAGTTATGAGGTGTACAAGAAATGAAGATGGTGCTGGATTGAATGTTATGTTGAATGGATAGACACTTGAGGAAGTTGATCAGTTTAAGTATTTAGGCTCGGCTATAGCTGCAAATGGTGGAGTGGAAGCAGATGTGTGTCACAGAGTGAATGAAGGATGTAAAGTGTTGGGTGCGTTGAAAGGAGTGATGAAGAATAGAGGGTTGGAAATGAATGTTAAGAAAGTTTTGTATGAGAAAGTGGTTGTGCCAACTGTGATGTATGGATCAGCGTTATGGGGTATGAAAGTAAGTGAGAGACGGAAACTAAATGTGCTTGAGATGAAATGCCTGAGGAGTATGATTGGTGTATCTCGGTTGGATAGGGTTAGGAATGAAGTCGTGAGAGCAAGAATGGGTGTGAAGAGAGAATTTGCAGACAGTGGATAATGAAAGACTGCTGAAAAAGGTGATGAATGCGAGAGTTGATGGGAGAAATGCTAGAGGGAGGCCAAGGTTTGGGTGGATGGATGGAGTAAGGAGAGCCCTGAATGATAGGAGGATGGATGTGTGGGAAGCAAGTGAATGTGCTAGGAATAGGAATGAGTGGCGAGGGATTGTGACGCAGCTCTGATGGGCATCTGCTGTTACCACTGGGCTGCATCTTACAGAGGTAGCCCTGTGGAAGGGGCAGTAGGGGAGTTGGCAGTTATGAAGCGACACAGGTATTGGAAGAGCTGGGAGGATGGGCTGTGGCACTCTAGCAGTGCTGTCTGAGTGGTCGCTAGCTCCCTCTTCTATTGTTCTCTTAATATTGTTTTTTGTTACTACCTTTATTGTTTTTTCATTATTCTGTTATTGCTGATAACTAAAAGATATATGTTGTTATTACTCTATTTACTACTAAGTATAATGGTTGTTGATACAATTGATATTATTTTTGAAATGTTTCCTTCATTGTTACTTTTCTAAAATTATTGATATTTTTGTCGTTGTTATTACTACTTGTGGTATTTATCTAATATGTTCCTAATACTCACAGACATTTTTTTTACAATTCTTATTATATCCATTATTACTGATGTTATCATCGTATCTCTTGACTTTTATTGTCATTGCTGCGGATATTTTTCATTTATTATTGCAATTTTACACATAATTATGAGCATTGGCTTTATTATTGCTTTTCTTATTGCTATATTGACTGCTATAAATAAACTTTTTGCATCATTAATATGATTCTAATTTCTAGTAGCCAAAGAATTTTTTTTTAAAATTCCATAGTTATTTTTGATTTTAGTATATAATGTTACTATTTCTGTTAAGAATGTAATTGTTTATATTATTGATGTTGCAGTCATTTTTGTTATCTTTACAACTTCATTGTCATTATCGCTATTGGCATCATTACCATATTAATCTATGTCATTATATACAATTCTGCTAGAATGAACGCATTCTAACTGAATGCCACTATGTTCTTATTACAGATTCCTCAACCTCACTCGTGGCTTCATTTTAGCATTTAATTCAATTCCCAATCTCATTCGGGCCTTGAAATTATCAAATAAGCACATTACATATGTGAAAACATGAATCATTTTTTTACCCCGACCAGGACTCGAACCTAGGACTTATGATTACTAAGTCAAGGCGCTACCACTACATCACAGAAGGTTAAAAGGAATCCAGCCTTATAGCTTATATCTGCTATGCTTAGGAATGAACGCATTCTAACTAAATGCCACTATGTTCATATTACAGATTCCCCAACCTCACTCGTGGCTTCATTTTAGCTTTAAATTCAATTCCCAATCTCATTCGGGCCTTGAAATTATCAAATAAGCACATTACATATGTGAAAACATGAATCAATTTTTTACCCCGACCGGGACTCGAACCTAGGACTTATGATTACTAAGTCAAGGCGCTACCACTACACCACAGAAGGTTAAAAGGAATCCAGTCTTATAGCTTATATCTGCTATACTTAGGAATGAACTCATTCTAACTGAATGCCATCATGTTTATATTACAGATTCCCCAACTTCTTTCGTGGCTTCATTTTAGCATTTAATTCAATTCCCAATCTCATTCAGGCCTTGAAATTATCAAATAAGCACTTTACATATGTGAAAACATGAATCATTTTTTTACCCCGACCAGGACTCGAACCTAGGACTTATGATTACTAAGTCAAGGCGCTACCACTACACCACAGAAGGTTAAAATTAATCCAGCCTTATAGCTTATATCTGCTATACTTAGGAATGAACGCATTCTAACTGAATGCCACTATGTTCATATTACAGATTCCCCAACCTCACTCGTGGCTTCATTTTAGCATTTAATTCAATTCCCAATCTCATTCGGGCCTTGAAATTATCAAATAAGCACATTACATATGTGAAAACATGAATCATTTTTTTACCCCGACCGGTACTCGAACCTACGACTTATGATTACTAAGTCAAGGCGCTACCACTACATCACAGAAGGTTAAAAGGAATCCAGCCTTATAGCTTATATCTGCTATGCTTAGGAATGAACGCATTCTAACTAAATGCCACTATGTTCATATTACAGATTCCCCAACCTCACTCGTGGCTTCATTTTAGCTTTTAATTCAATTCCCAATCTCATTCGGGCCTTGAAATTATCAAATAAGCACATTACATATTTGAAAACATGAATCAATTTTTTACCCCGACCGCGACTCGAACCTAGGACTTATGATTACTAAGTCAAGGCGCTACCACTACACCACAGAAGGTTAAAAGGAATCCAGCCTTATAGCTTATATCTGCTATACTTAGGAATGAACGCATTCTAACTGAATGCCACTATGTTCATATTACAGATTCCCAACTTCACTCGTGGCTTCATTTTAGCATTTAATTCAATTTACCAATCTCATTCAGGCCTTGAAATTATCAAATAAGCACATTACATATGTGAAAACATGAATCATTTTTTTACCCCGACCAATACTCGAACATAGGACTTATGATTACTAAGTCAAGGCGCTACCACTACACCACAGAAGGTTAAAAGGAATCCAGCCTTATAGCTTATATCTGCTATACTTAGGAATGAACGCATTCTAACTGAATGCCACTATGTTCATATTACAGATTCCCCAACCTCACTCGTGGCTTCATTTTAGCATTTAATTCAATTCCCAATCTCATTCGGGACTTGAAATTATCTAATAAGCACATTACATATGTGAAAACATGAAGCATTTTTTACCCCGACCGGGACTCGAACCTAGGACTTATGATTACTAAGTCAAGACACTACCACTACACAACAGAAGGTTAAAAGGAGTCCAGCCTTATAACTTATATCTGCTATATTTAGGAATGAACGCATTCTAACTGAATGCCACTATGTTCATATTACAGATTCCCCAACCTCACTCGTGGCTTCATTTTAGCATTTAATTCAATTCCCAATCTCATTCGGTCCTCAAAATTATCAAATAAGCACATTACATATGTGAAAACATGAATCATTTTTTTACCCCGACCGCGACTCGAACCTAGGACTTATGATTACTAAGTCAAGTCGCTACCACTACACCACAGAAGGTTAAAAGGAATCCAGCCTTATAGCTTATATCTGCTATACTTAGGAATGAACTCATTCTAACTGAATGCCACTATGTTCATATTACAGATTCCCCAACCTCACTCGTGGCTTCATTTTAGCATTTAATTCAATTCCCAATCTCATTCGGGGCTTGAAAGTATCAAATAAGCACATTATATATGTGAAAACATGAATCATTTTTTTACCCTGACCGGGACTCGAACCTAGGACTTATGATTACTAAGTCAAGGCGCTACCACTACACCACAGAAGGTTAAAAGGGATCCAGCCTTATAGCTTATATCTGCTATACTTAGGAATGAACGCATTCTAACTGAATGCCACTATGTTCATTTTAGAGATTCCCCAACCTCACTCGTGGCTTCATATTAGCATTTAATTCAATTCCCAATCTCATTCGGGCCTTGAAATTATCAAATAAGCACATTACATATGTGAAAACATGAATCATTTTTTTTACCTCGACCGGGACTCGAACCTACGACTTATGATTACTAAGTCAAGGCGCTACCACTACACCACAGAAGGTTAAAAGGAATCCAGCCTTATAGCTTATATCTGCTATACTTAGTAATGAACGCATTCTAACTGAATGCCACTATGTTCATATTACAGATTCCCCAACCTCACTCGTGGCTTCATTTTAGTATTTAATTCAATTCCCAATCTCATTCGGGCCTTGAAATCATCAAATAAGCACATTACATATGTGAAAACATGAATCATTTTTTTACCCCGACCGGGACTCGAACCTAGGACTTATGATTACTAAGTCAAGGCGCTACCACTACACAACAGAAGGTTAAAAGGAATCCAGCCTTGTAGCTTATATCTGCTATACTTAGGAATGAACGCATTCTAACTGAATGCCACTATGTTCATATTACAGATTCCCAACTTCACTCGTGGCTTCATTTTAGCATTTAATTCAATTTACCAATCTTATTCAGGCCTTGAAATTATCAAATAAGCACATTGCATATGTGAAAACATGAATCATTTTTTTACCCCGACCAGGACTCGAACCTAGGACTTATGATTACTAAGTCAAGGCGCTACCACTACACCACAGAAGGTTAAAAGGAAGCCAGCCTTATAGCTTATATCTGCTATACTTAGGAATGAACGCATTCTAACTGAATGCCACTATGTTCATATTACAGATTCCCCAACCTCACTCGTGGCTTCATTTTAGCATTTAATTCAATTCCCAATCTCATTCAGGCCTTGAAATTATCAAATAAGCACATTACATATGTGAAAACATGAAGCATTTTTTACCCCGACCGGGACTCGAACCTAGGACTTATGATTACTAAGTCAAGGCGCTACCACTACACAACAGAAGGTTAAAAGGAGTCCAGCCATAACTTATATCTGCTATACTTAGGAATGAACGCATTCTAACTGAATGCTACTATGTTCATATTACAGATTCCCCAACCTCACTCGTGGCTTCATTTTAGCATTTAATTCAATTCCCAATCTCATTCGGTCCTCAAAATTATCAAATAAGCACATTACATATGTGAAAACATGAATCATTTTTTTTCCCCGACCGCGACTCAAACCTAGGACTTATGATTACTAAGTCAAGTCGCTACCACTACACCACAGAAGGTTAAAATTAATCCAGACTTATAGCTTATATCTGCTATACTTAGGAATGAACGCATTCTAACTGAATGCTACTATGTTCATATTACAGATTCCCCAACCTCACTCGTGGCTTCATTTTAGCATTTAATTCAATTCCCAATCTCATTCGGGGCTTGAAAGTATCAAATAAGCACATTATATATGTGAAAACATGAATCATTTTTTTACCTCGACCGGGACTCGAACCTAGGACTTATGATTACTAAGTCAAGGCGCTACCACTTCACCACAGAAGGTTAAAAGGAATCCAGCCTTATAGCTTATATCTGCTATACTTAAGAATGAACGCATTCTAACTGAATGCCACTATGTTCATATTACAGATTCCTCAACCTCACTCGTGGCTTCATTTTAGCATTTAATTCAATTCCCAATCTCATTCGGGCCTTGAAAATATCAAATAAGCACATTACATATGTGAAAACATGAATCATTTTTTTACCCCGACCAGGACTCGAACCTAGGACTTATGATTACTAAGTCAAGGCGCTACCACTACATCACAGAAGGTTAAAAGGAATCCAGCCTTATAGCTTATATCTGCTATGCTTAGGAATGAACGCATTCTAACTGAATGCCACTATGTTCATATTACAGATTCCCCAACCTCACTCGTGGCTTCATTTTAGCTTTTAATTCAATTCCCAATCTCATTCGGGCCTTGAAATTATCAAATAAGCACATTACATATTTGAAAACATGAATCAATTTTTTACCCCGACCGGGGCTCGAACCTAGGACTTATGATTACTAAGTCAAGGCGCTACCACTACACCACAGAAGGTTAAAAGGAATCCAGTCTTATAGCTTATATCTGCTATACTTAGGAATGAACGCATTCTAACTGAATGCCATCATGTTTATATTACAGATTCCCCAACTTCTTTCGTGGCTTCATTTTAGCATTTAATTCAATTCCCAATCTCATTCAGGCCTTGAAATTATCAAATAAGCACTTTACATATGTGAAAACATGAATCATTTTTTTACCCCGACCAGGACTCGAACCTAGGACTTATGATTACTAAGTCAAGGCGCTACCACTACACCACAGAAGGTTAAAAGGAATCCATCCTTATAGCTTATATCTGCTATACTTAGGAATGAACGCATTCTAACTGAATGCCACTATGTTCATATTACAGATTCCCCAACCTCACTCGTGGCTTCATTTTAGCATTTAATTCAATTCCCAATCTCATTCGGGCCTTGAAATTATCAAATAAGCACATTACATATGTTAAAACATGAATCATTTTTTTACCCCGACCGGTACTCGAACCTACGACTTATGATTACTAAGTCAAGGCGCTACCACTACATCACAGAAGGTTAAAATTAATCCAGCCTTATAGCTTATATCTGCTATGCTTAGGAATGAACGCATTCTAACTAAATGCCACTATGTTCATATTACAGATTCCCCAACCTCACTCGTGGCTTCATTTTAGCATTTAATTCAATTCCCAATCTCATTCGGGCATGGAAATTATCAAATAAGCACATTACATATTTGAAAACATGAATCAATTTTTTACCCCGACCGGGACTCGAACCTAGGACTTATGATTACTAAGTCAAGGCGCTACCACTACACCACAGAAGGTTAAAACTAATCCAGCCTTATAGCTTATATCTGCTATACTTAGGAATGAACGCATTCTAACTGAATGCCACTATGTTCATATTACAGATTCCCAACTTCACTCGTGGCTTCATTTTAGCATTTAATTCAATTCCCAATCTCATTCAGGCCTTGAAATTATCAAATAAGCACATTACATATGTGAAAACATGAATCATTTTTTTACCCCGACCAATACTCGAACATAGGACTTATGATTACTAAGTCAAGGCGCTACCACTACACCACAGAAGGTTAAAAGGAATCCAGCCTTATAGCTTATATCTGCTATACTTAGGAATGAACGCATTCTAACTGAATACCACTATGTTCATATTACAGATTCCCCAACCTCACTCATGGCTTCATTTTAGCATTTAATTCAATTCCCAATCTCATTCGGGGCTTGAAAGTATCAAATAAGCACATTATATATGTGAAAACATGAATCATTTTTTTACCCCGACCGCGACTCAAACCTAGGACTTATGATTACTAAGTCAAGGCGCTACCACTACACCACAGAAGGTTAAAAGGAATCCAGCCTTATAGCTTATATCTGCTATACTTAGGAATGAACGCATTCTAACTGAATGCCACTATGTTCATATTACAGATTCCCCAACCTCACTCGTGGCTTCATTTTAGCATTTAATTCAATTCCCAATCTCATTCGGGACTTGAAATTATCTAATAAGCACATTACATATGTGAAAACATGAAGCATTTTTTACCCCGACCGGGACTCGAACCTAGGACTTATGATTACTAAGTCAAGACACTACCACTACACAACAGAAGGTTAAAAGGAGTCCAGCCTTATAACTTATATCTGCTATATTTAGGAATGAACGCATTCTAACTGAATACCACTATGTTCATATTACAGATTCCCCAACCTCACTCGTGGCTTCATTTTAGCATTTAATTCAATTCCCAATCTCATTCGGTCCTCAAAATTATCAAATAAGCACATTACATATGTGAAAACATGAATCATTTTTTTACCCCGACCGCGACTCGAACCTAGGACTTATGATTACTAAGTCAAGTCGCTACCACTACACCACAGAAGGTTAAAAGGAATCCAGCCTTATAGCTTATATCTGCTATACTTAGGAATGAACGCATTCTAACTGAATGCCACTATGTTCATATTACAGATTCCCCAACCTCACTCGTTGCTTCATTTTAGCATTTAATTCAATTCCCAATCTCATTCGGGCCTTGAAATTATCAAATAAACACATTACATATGTGAAAACATGAATCATTTTTTTAACCCGACCGGGACTCGAACCTAGGACTTATGATTACTAAGTCAAGGCGCTACCAAAACACCACAGAAGGTTAAAAGGAATCCAGCCTTATAGCTTATATTTGCTATACTTAGGAATGAACGCATTCTAACTCAATGCCACTATGTTCATATTACAGATTCCCCAACCTCACTCGTAGCTTCATTTTAGCATTTAATTCAATTCCCAATCTCATTCGGGCCTTGAAATTATCAAATAAACACATTACATATGTGAAAACATGAATCATTTTTTTCACCCCGACCGGGACTCGAACCTAGGACTTATGATTACTAAGTCAAGGCACTACCACTACACCACAGAAGGTTAAAAGAAATCCAGCCTTATAGCTTATATCTGCTATACTTAGGAATGAACGCATTCTAACTGAATGCCACTATGTTCATATTACAGATTCCCCAACCTCACTCTTGGCTTCATTTTAGCATTTAATTCAATTCCCAATCTCATTCGGGCTTTGAAATTATCAAATAAGCACATTTCATATGTGAAAACATGAATCATTTTTTTACCCCGACCGGGACTCGAACCTAGGACTTATGATTACTAAGTCAAGTCGCTACCACTACACCACAGGAGGTTAAAAGGAATCCAGCCTTATAGCTTATATCTGCTATACTTAGGAATGAATGCATTCTAACTCAATGCCACTATGTTCATATTACAGATTCCCCAACATCACTCGTGGCTTCATTTTAGCATTTAATTCAATTCCCAATCTCATTCGGGCCTTGAAATTATCAAATAAGCACATTACATATGTGAAAACATGAATAATTTTTTTACCCCAACCGGGTCTCGAACCTAGGACTTATGATTACTAAGTCATGCGTTACCACTACACCACAGAAGGTTAAAAGTAATCCAGCCTTATAGCTTATATCTGCTATACTTAGGAATGAATGCATTCTAACTCAATGCCACTATGTTCATATTACAGATTCCCCAACCTCACTCGTGGCTTCATTTTAGCATTTAATTCAATTCCCAATCTCATTCGGGACTTGAAATTATCAAATAAGCACATTACATATGTGAAAACATGAAGCATTTTTTACCCCGACCGGGACTCGAACCTAGGACTTATGATTACTAAGTCAAGGCGCTACCACTACACAACAGAAGGTTAAAAGGAGTCCAGCCTTATAACTTATATCTGCTATATTTAGGAATGAACGCATTCTAACTGAATGCTACTATGTTCATATTACAGATTCCCCAGCCTCACTCGTGGCTTCATTTTAGCATTTAATTCAATTCCCAATCTCATTCGGTCCTCAAAATTATCAAATAAGCACATTACATATGTGAAAACATGAATCATTTTTTTACCCCGACCGCGACTCAAACCTAGGACTTATGATTACTAAGTCAAGTCGCTACCACTACACCACAGAAGGTTAAAAGGAATCCAGCCTTATAGCTTATATCTGCTATACTTAGGAATGAACGCATTCTAACTGAATACCACTATGTTCATATTACAGATTCCCCAACCTCACTCGTGGCTTCATTTTAGCATTTAATTCAATTCCCAATCTCATTCGGGGCTTGAAAGTATCAAATAAGCACATTATATATGTGAAAACATGAATCATTTTTTTACCTCGACCGGGACTCGAACCTAGGACTTATGATTACTAAGTCAAGGCGCTACCACTACACCACAGAAGGTTAAAAGGAATCCAGCCTTATAGCTTATATCTGATATACTTAAGAATGAACGCATTCTAACTGAATGCCACTATGTTCATATTACAGATTCCTCAACCTCACTCGTGGCTTCATTTTAGCATTTAATTCAATTCCCAATCTCATTCGGGCCTTGAAATTATCAAATAAGCACATTACATATGTGAAAACATGAATCATTTTTTTACCCCGACCAGGACTCGAACCTAGGACTTATGATTACTAAGTCAAGGCGCTACCACTACATCACAGAAGGTTAAAAGGAATCCAGCCTTATAGCTTATATCTGCTATGCTTAGGAATGAACGCATTCTAACTAAATGCCACTATTTTCATATTACAGATTCCCCAACCTCACTCGTGGCTTCATTTTAGCTTTAAATTCAATTCCCAATCTCATTCGGGCCTTGAAATTATCAAATAAGCACATTACATATGTGAAAACATGAATCAATTTTTTACCCCGACTGGGACTCGAACCTAGGACTTATGATTACTAAGTCAAGGCGCTACCACTACACCACAGAAGGTTAAAAGGAATCCAGTCTTATAGCTTATATCTGCTATACTTAGGAATGAACGCATTCTAACTGAATGCCATCATGTTTATATTACAGATTCCCCAACTTCTTTCGTGGCTTCATTTTAGCATTTAATTCAATTCCCAATCTCATTCAGGCCTTGAAATTATCAAATAAGCACTTTACATATGTGAAAACATGAATAATTTTTTTACCCCGACCAGGACTCGAACCTAGGACTTATGATTACTAAGTCAAGGCGCTACCACTACACCACAGAAGGTTAAAATTAATCCAGCCTTATAGCTTATATCTGCTATACTTAGGAATGAACGCATTCTAACTGAATGCCACTATGTTCATATTACAGATTCCCCAACCTCACTCGTGGCTTCATTTTAGCATTTAATTCAATTCCCAATCTCATTCGGGCCTTGAAATTATCAAATAAGCACATTACATATGTGAAAACATGAATCATTTTTTTACCCCGACCGGTACTCGAACCTACGACTTATGATTACTAAGTCAAGGCGCTACCACTACATCACAGAAGGTTAAAAGGAATCCAGCCTTATAGCTTATATCTGCTATGCTTAGGAATGAACGCATTCTAACTAAATGCCACTATGTTCATATTACAGATTCCCCAACCTCACTCGTGGCTTCATTTTAGCTTTTAATTCAATTCCCAATCTCATTCGGGCCTTGAAATTATCAAATAAGCACATTACATATTTGAAAACATGAATCAATTTTTTACCCCGACCGCGACTCGAACCTAGGACTTATGATTACTAAGTCAAGGCGCTACCACTACACCACAGAAGGTTAAAAGGAATCCAGCCTTATAGCTTATATCTGCTATACTTAGGAATGAACGCATTCTAACTGAATGCCACTATGTTCATATTACAGATTCCCAACTTCACTCGTGGCTTCATTTTAGCATTTAATTCAATTTACCAATCTCATTCAGGCCTTGAAATTATCAAATAAGCACATTACATATGTGAAAACATGAATCATTTTTTTACCCCGACCAATACTCGAACATAGGACTTATGATTACTAAGTCAAGGCGCTACCACTACACCACAGAAGGTTAAAAGGAATCCAGCCTTATAGCTTATATCTGCTATACTTAGGAATGAACGCATTCTAACTGAATGCCACTATGTTCATATTACAGATTCCCCAACCTCACTCGTGGCTTCATTTTAGCATTTAATTCAATTCCCAATCTCATTCGGGACTTGAAATTATCTAATAAGCACATTACATATGTGAAAACATGAAGCATTTTTTACCCCGACCGGGACTCGAACCTAGGACTTATGATTACTAAGTCAAGACACTACCACTACACAACAGAAGGTTAAAAGGAGTCCAGCCTTATAACTTATATCTGCTATATTTAGGAATGAACGCATTCTAACTGAATGCCACTATGTTCATATTACAGATTCCCCAACCTCACTCGTGGCTTCATTTTAGCATTTAATTCAATACCCAATCTCATTCGGGGCTTGAAAGTATCAAATAAGCACATTATATATGTGAAAACATGAATCATTTTTTTACCCCGACCGGGACTCGAACCTAGGACTTATAATTACTAAGTCAAGGCGCTACCACTACACCACAGAAGGTTAAAAGGAATCCAGCCTTATAGCTTATATCTGCTATACTTAGGAATGAACGCATTCTAACTGAATGCCACTATGTTCATTTTAGAGATTCCCCAACCTCACTCGTGGCTTCATATTAGCATTTAATTCAATTCCCAATCTCATTCGGGCCTTGAAATTATCAAATAAGCACATTACATATGTGAAAACATGAATCATTTTTTTTACCTCGACCGGGACTCGAACCTACGACTTATGATTACTAAGTCAAGGCGCTACCACTACACCACAGAAGGTTAAAAGGAATCCAGCCTTATAGCTTATATCTGCTATACTTAGTAATGAACGCATTCTAACTGAATGCCACTATGTTCATATTACAGATTCCCCAACCTCACTCGTGGCTTCATTTTAGTATTTAATTCAATTCCCAATCTCATTCGGGCCTTGAAATCATCAAATAAGCACATTACATATGTGAAAACATGAATCATTTTTTTACCCCGACCGGGACTCGAACCTAGGACTTATGATTACTAAGTCAAGGCGCTACCACTACACAACAGAAGGTTAAAAGGAATCCAGCCTTGTAGCTTATATCTGCTATACTTAGGAATGAACGCATTCTAACTGAATGCCACTATGTTCATATTACAGATTCCCAACTTCACTCGTGGCTTCATTTTAGCATTTAATTCAATTTACCAATCTTATTCAGGAATTGAAATTATCAAATAAGCACATTGCATATGTGAAAACATGAATCATTTTTTTACCCCGACCAGGACTCGAACCTAGGACTTATGATTACTAAGTCAAGGCGCTACCACTACACCACAGAAGGTTAAAAGGAAGCCAGCCTTATAGCTTATATCTGCTATACTTAGGAATGAACGCATTCTAACTGAATGCCACTATGTTCATATTACAGATTCCCCAACCTCACTTGTGGCTTCATTTTAGCATTTAATTCAATTCCCAATCTCATTCGGGACTTGAAATTATCAAATAAGCACATTACATATGTGAAAACATGAAGCATTTTTTACCCCGACCGGGACTCGAACCTAGGACTTATGATTACTAAGTCAAGGCGCTACCACTACACCACAGAAGGTTAAAAGGAGTCCAGCCTTATAACTTATATCTGCTATATTTAGGAATGAACGCATTCTAACTGAATGCTACTATGTTCTTATTACAGATTCCCCAACCTCACTCGTGGCTTCATTTTAGCATTTAATTCAATTCCCAATCTCATTCGGTCCTCAAAATTATCAAATAAGCACATTACATATGTGAAAACATGAATCATTTTTTTTCCCCGACCGCGACTCAAACCTAGGACTTATGATTACTAAGTCAAGTCGCTACCACTACACCACAGAAGGTTAAAATTAATCCAGCCTTATAGCTTATATCTGCTATACTTAGGAATGAACGCATTCTAACTGAATACCACTATGTTCATATTACAGATTCCCCAACCTCACTCGTGGCTTCATTTTAGCATTTAATTCAATTCCCAATCTCATTCGGGGCTTGAAAGTATCAAATAAGCACATTATATATGTGAAAACATGAATCATTTTTTTACCTCGACCGGGACTCGAACCTAGGACTTATGATTACTAAGTCAAGGCGCTACCACTACACCACAGAAGGTTAAAAGGAATCCAGCCTTATAGCTTATATCTGCTATACTTAAGAATGAACGCATTCTAACTGAATGCCACTATGTTCATATTACAGATTCCTCAACCTCACTCGTGGCTTCATTTTAGCATTTAATTCAATTCCCAATCTCATTCGGGCCTTGAAATGATCAAATAAGCACATTACATATGTGAAAACATGAATCATTTTTTTACCCCGACCAGGACTCGAACCTAGGACTTATGATTACTAAGTCAAGGCGCTACCACTACATCACAGAAGGTTAAAAGGAATCCAGCCTTATAGCTTATATCTGCTATGCTTAGGAATGAACGCATTCTAACTGAATGCCACTATGTTCATATTACAGATTCCCCAACCTCACTCGTGGCTTCATTTTAGCTTTTAATTCAATTCCCAATCTCATTCGGGCCTTGAAATTATCAAATAAGCACATTACATATTTGAAAACATGAATCAATTTTTTACCCCGACCGGGACTCGAACCTAGGACTTATGATTACTAAGTCAAGGCGCTACCACTACACCACAGAAGGTTAAAAGGAATCCAGCCTTATAGCTTATATCTGCTATACTTAGGAATGAACGCATTCTAACTGAATGCCATCATGTTTATATTACAGATTCCCCAACTTCACTCGTGGCTTCATTTTAGCATTTAATTCAATTCCCAATCTCATTCAGGCCTTGAAATTATCAAATAAGCACATTACATATGTGAAAACATGAATCATTTTTTTACCCCGACCAGGACTCGAACCTAGGACTTATGATTACTAAGTCAAGGCGCTACCACTACACCACAGAAGGTTAAAAGGAATCCAGCCTTATAGCTTATATCTGCTATACTTAGGAATGAACGCATTCTAACTGAATGCCACTATGTTCATATTACAGATTCCCCAACCTCACTCGTGGCTTCATTTTAGCATTTAATTCAATTCCCAATCTCATTCGGGCCTTGAAATTATCAAATAAGCACATTACATATGTGAAAACATGAATCATTTTTTTACCCCGACCGGGACTCGAACCTAGGACTTATGATTACTAAGTCAAGGCGCTACCACTACATCACAGAAGGTTAAATGGAATCCAGCCTTATAGCTTATATCTGCTATACTTAGGAATGAACGCATTCTAACTGAATGCCACTATGTTCATATTACAGATTCCCCAACCTCACTCGTGGCTTCATTTTAGCATTTAATTCAATTCCCAATCTCATTCGGGCCTTGAAATTATCAAATAAGCACATTACATATGTGAAAACATGAATCATTTTTTTACCCCGACCGGGACTCGAACCTAGGACTTATGATTACTAAGTCAAGGCGCTACCACTACACCACAGAAGGTTAAAAGGAATCCAGCCTTATAGCTTATATCTGCTATACTTAGGAATGAACGCATTCTAACTGAATGCCACTATGTTCATATTACAGATTCCCCAACCTCACTCGTGGCTTCATTTTAGCATTTAATTCAATTCCCAATCTCATTCAGGCCTTGAAATTATCAAATAAGCACATTACATATGTGAAAACATGAATCATTTTTTTACCCCGACCAATACTCGAACATAGGACTTATGATTACTAAGTCAAGGCGCTACCACTACACCACAGAAGGTTAAAAGGAATCCAGCCTTATAGCTTATATCTGCTATACTTAGGAATGAACGCATTCTAACTGAATGCCACTATGTTCATTTTAGAGATTCCCCAACTTCACTCGTGGCTTCATATTAGCATTTAATTCAATTCCCAATCTCATTCGGGCCTTGAAATTATCAAATAAGCACATTACATATGTGAAAACATGAATCATTTTTTTTACCCCGACCGGGACTCGAACCTAGGACTTATGATTACTAAGTCAAGGCGCTACCACTACACCACAGAAGGTTAAAAGGAATCCAGCCTTATAGCTTATATCTGCTATACTTAGGAATGAACGCATTCTAACTGAATGCCACTATGTTCATATTACAGATTCCCCAACCTCACTCGTGGCTTCATTTTAGCATTTAATTCAATTCCCAATCTCATTCAGGCCTTGAAATTATCAAATAAGCACATTGCATATGTGAAAACATGAATCATTTTTTTACCCCGACCGCGACTCAAACCTAGGACTTATGATTACTAAGTCAAGGCGCTACCAGTACACCACAGAAGGTTAAAAGGAATCCAGCCTTATAGCTTATATCTGCTATACTTAGGAATGAACGCATTCTAACTGAATACCACTATGTTCATATTACAGATTCCCCATCCTCACTCGTGGCTTCATTTTAGCATTTAATTCAATTCCCAATCTCATTCGGGGCTTGAAAGTATCAAATAAGCACATTATATATGTGAAAACATGAATAATTTTTTTACCCCGACCGGGACTCGAACCTACGACTTATGATTACTAAGTCAAGGCGCTACCACTACACCACAGAAGGTTAAAAGGAATCCAGCCTTATAGCTTATATCTGCTATACTTAGGAATGAACGCATTCTAACTGAATACCACTATGTTCATATTACAGATTCCCCAACCTCACTCGTGGCTTCATTTTAGCATTTAATTCAATTCCCAATCTCATTCGGGGCTTGAAAGTATCAAATAAGCACATTATATATGTGAAAACGTGAATCATTTTTTTACCCCGACTGGGACTCGAACCTAGGACTTATGATTACTAAGTCAAGGCGCTACCACTACACCACAGA
Organism: Halocaridina rubra; assembly: GCA_037179515.1. Taxonomy (NCBI): domain Eukaryota; kingdom Metazoa; phylum Arthropoda; class Malacostraca; order Decapoda; family Atyidae; genus Halocaridina; species Halocaridina rubra. Next base: position 45,521 of record JAXCGZ010010052.1, read on the forward strand.
AGGTTAAAAGGAATCCAGCCTTATAGCTTATATCTGCTATACTTAGGAATGAACGCATTCTAACTGAATGCCACTATGTTCATATTACAGATTCCCCAACCTAACTCGTGGCTTCATTTTAGCATTTAATTCAATTCCCAATCTCATTCGGGCCTTGAAATGATCAAATAAGCACATTACATATGTGAAAACATGAATCATTTTTTTACCCCGACCAGGACTCGAACCTACGACTTATGATTACTAAGTCAAGGCGCTACCACTACATCACAGAAGGTTAAAAGGAATCCAGCCTTATAGCTTATATCTGCTATGCTTAGGAATGAACGCATTCTAACTGAATGCCACTATGTTCATATTACAGATTCCCCAACCTCACTCGTGGCTTCATTTTAGCTTTTAATTCAATTCCCAATCTCATTCGAGCCTTGAAATTATTAAATAAGCACATTACATATTTGAAAACATGAATCAATTTTTTACCCCGACCGGGACTCGAACCTAGGACTTATGATTACTAAGTCAAGGCGCTACCACTACACCACAGAAGGTTAAAAGGAATCCAGCCTTATAGCTTATATCTGCTATACTTAGGAATGAACGCATTCTAACTGAATGCCATCATGTTTATATTACAGATTCCCCAACTTCACTCGTGGCTTCATTTTAGCATTTAATTCAATTCCCAATCTCATTCAGGCCTTGAAATTATCAAATAAGCACATTACATATGTGAAAACATGAATCATTTTTTTACCCCGACCAGGACTCGAACCTAGGACTTATGATTACTAAGTCAAGGCGCTACCACTACACCACAGAAGGTTAAAAGGAATCCAGCCTTATAGCTTATATCTGCTATACTTAGGAATGAACGCATTCTAAATGAATGCCACTATGTTCATATTACAGATTCCCCAACCTCATTCGTGGCTTCATTTTAGCATTTAATTCAATTCCCAATCTCATTCGGGACTTGAAATTATCAAATAAGCACATTACATATGTGAAAACATGAAGCATTTTTTACCCCAACCGGGACTCGAACCTAGGGCTTATGATTACTAAGTCAAGGCGCTACCACTACACAACAGAAGGTTAAAGGGAATCCAGCCTTATAACTTATATCTGCTATATTTAGGAATGAACACATTCTAACTGAATGCCACTATGTTCATATTACAGATTCCCCAACCTCACTCGTGGCTTCATTTTAGCATTTAATTCAATTCCCAATCTCATTCGGTCCTCAAAATTATCAAATAAGCACATTACATATGTGAAAACATGAATCATTTTTTTACCCCGACCGCGACTCGAACCTAGGACTTATGATTACTAAGTCAAGTCGCTACCACTACACAACAGAAGGTTAAAAGGAATCCAGCCTTATAACTTATATCTGCTATATTTAGGAATGAACGCATTCTAACTGAATGCTACTATGTTCATATTACAGATTCCCCAACCTCACTCGTGGCTTCATTTTAGCATTTAATTCAATTCCCAATCTCATTCGGTCCTCAAAATTATCAAATAAGCACATTACATATGTGAAAACATGAATCATTTTTTTACCCCGACCGCGACTCAAACCTAGGACTTATGATTACTAAGTCAAGGCGCTAGCAGTACACCACAGAAGGTTAAAAGGAATCCAGCCTTATAGCTTATATCTGCTATACTTAGGAATGAACGCATTCTAACTGAATACCACTATGTTCATATTACAGATACCCCATCCTCACTCGTGGATTCATTTTAGCATTTAATTCAATTACCAATCTCATTCGGGGCTTGAAAGTATCAAATAAGCACATTATATATGTGAAAACATGAATAATTTTTTTACCCCGACCGGGACTCGAACCTACGACTTATGATTACTAAGTCAAGGCGCTACCACTACACCACAGAAGGTTAAAAGGAATCCAGCCTTATAGCTTATATCTGCTATACTTAGGAATGAACGCATTCTAACTGAATGCCAATATGTTCATATTACAGATTCCCCAACCTCACTCGTGGCTTCATTTTAGCATTTAATTCAATTCCCAATCTCATTCGGGGCTTGAAAGTATCAAATAAGCACATTATATATGTGAAAACATAAATCATTTTTTTACCCCGACCGGGACTCGAACCTAGGACTTATGATTACTAAGTCAAGGCGCTACCACTACACCACTGAAGGTTAAAAGGAATCCAGACTTATAGCTTATATCTGCTATACCTAATAATGAACGCATTCTAACTGAATGCCACTATGTTCATATTACAGATTCCCCAACCTCACTCGTGGCTTCATTTTAGCATTTAATTCGATTCCCAATCTCATTCGGGACTTGAAATTATCAAATAAGCACATTACATATGTGAAAACATGAATCATTTTTTTACCCCAACCGGGACTCGAACCTAGGACTTATGATTACTAAGTCAAGGCGCTACCACTACACCACAGAAGGTTAAAAGGAATCCAGCCTTATAGCTTATATCTGCTATACTTAGGAATGAACGCATTCTAACTGAATGCCATTATGTTCATATTACAGATTCCCCAACCTCACTCGTGGCTTCATTTTAGCATTTAATTCAATTCCCAATCTCATTCGGGACTTGATATTATCAAATAAGCACATTACATATGTGAAAACATGAAGCATTTTTTACCCCGACCAGGACTCGAACCTAGGACTTATGATTACTAAGTCAGGGCGCTACCACTACAAAACAGAAGGTTAAAAGGAGTCCAGCCTTATAACTTATATCTGCTATATTTAGGAATGAACGCATTCTAACTGAATGCTACTATGTTCATATTACAGATTCCCCAACCTCACTCGATGCTTCATTTTAGCATTTAATTCAATTCCCAATCTCATTCGGTCCTCAAAATTATCAAATAAGCACATTACATATGTGAAAGCATGAATCATTTTTTTACCCCGACCGCGACTCAAACCTAGGACTTATGATTACTAAGTCAAGTCGCTACCACTACACCACAGAAGGTTAAAAGGAATCCAGCCTTATAGCTTATATCTGCTATACTTAGGAATGAACGCATTCTAACTGAATACCACTATGTTCATATTACAGATTCCCCAACCTCACTCGTGGCTTCATTTTAGCATTTAATTCAATTCCCAGTCTCATTCGGGGCTTGAAAGTATCAAATAAGCACATTATATATGTGAAAACATGAATCATTTTTTTACCCCGACTGGGACTCGAACCTAGGACTTATGATTACTAAGTCAAGGCGCTACCACTACACCACAGATGGTTAAAAGGAATCCAGCCTTATAGCTTATATCTGCTATACTTAGGAATGAACGCATTCTAACTGAATGCCACTATGTTCATATTACAGATTCCCCATCCTAACTCGTGGCTTCATTTTAGCATTTAATTCAATTCCCAATCTCATTCGGGCCTTGAAATGATCAAATAAGCACATTACATATGTGAAAACATGAATCATTTTTTTACCCCGACCAGGACTCGAACCTACGACTTATGATTACTAAGTCAAGGCTCTACCACTACATCACAGAAGGTTAAAAGGAATCCAGCCTTATAGCTTATATCTGCTATGCTTAGGAATGAACGCATTCTAACTGAATGCCACTATGTTCATATTACAGATTCCCCAACCTCACTCGTGGCTTCATTTTAGCTTTTAATTCAATTCCCAATCTCATTCGGGGCTTGAAAGTATCAAATAAGCACATTATATATGTGAAAACATGAATAATTTTTTTACCCCGACCGGGACTCGAACCTAGGACTTATGATTACTAAGTCAAGGCGCTACCACTACACCACAGAAGGTTAAAAGGAATCCAGCCTTATAGCTTATATCTGCTATACTTAAGAATGAACGCATTCTAACTGAATGCCACTATGTTCATATTACAGATTCCCCAACTTCACTCGTGGCTTCATTTTAGCATTTAATTCAATTCCCAATCTCATTCAGGCCTTGAAATTATCAAATAAGCACATTACATATGTGAAAACATGAATCATTTTTTTACCCCGACCAGGACTCGAACCTAGGACTTATGATTACTAAGTCAAGGCGCTACCACTACACCACAGAATGTTAAAAGGAATCCAGCCTTATAGCTTATATCTGCTATACTTAAGAATGAACGCATTCTAAATGAATGCCACTATGTTCATATTACAGATTCCCCAACCTCACTCGTGGCTTCATTTTAGCATTTAATTCAATTCCCAATCTCATTCGGGCCTTGAAATTATCAAATAAGCACATTACATATGTGAAAACATGAAGCATTTTTTACCCCAACCGGGACTCGAACCTAGGGCTTATGATTACTAAGTCAAGGCGCTACAACTACACAACAGAAGGTTAAAAGGAATCCAGCCTTATAACTTATATCTGCTATATTTAGGAATGAACACATTCTAACTGAATGCCACTATGTTCATATTACAGATTCCCCAACCTCACTCGTGGCTTCATTTTAGCATTTAATTCAATTCCCAATCTCATTCAGTCCTCAAAATTATCAAATAAGCACATTACATATGTGAAAACATGAATCATTTTTTTACCCCGACCGCGACTCGAACCTAGGACTTATGATTACTAAGTCAAGTCGCTACCATTACACAACAGAAGGTTAAAAGGAATCCAGCCTTATAACTTATATCTGCTATATTTAGGAATGAACGCATTCTAACTGAATGCTACTATGTTCATATTACAGATTCTTCAACCTCACTCGTGGCTTCATTTTAGCATTTAATTCAATTCCCAATCTCATTTGGTCCTCAAAATTATCAAATAAGCACATTACATATGTGAAAACATGAATCATTTTTTTACCCCGACCGCGACTCAAACCTAGGACTTATGATTACTAAGTCAAGTCGCTACCACTACACCACAGAAGGTTAAAAGGAATCCAGCCTTATAGCTTATATCTGCTATACTTAGGAATGAACGCATTCTAACTGAATACCACTATGTTCATATTACAGATTCCCCAACCTCACTCGTGGCTTCATTTTAGCATTTAATTCAATTCCCAATCTCATTCGGGGCTTGAAAGTATCAAATAAGCACATTATATATGTGAAAACATGAATCATTTTTTTACCCCGACTGGGACTCGAACCTAGGACTTATGATTACTAAGTCAAGGCGCTACCACTACACAACAGAAGGTTAAAAGGAATCCAGCCTTATAACTTATATCTGTTATATTTAGGAATGAACACATTCTAACTGAATGCCACTATGTTCATATTACAGATTCCCCAACCTCACTCGTGGCTTCATTTTAGCATTTAATTCAATTCCCAATCTCATTCAGTCCTCAAAATTATCAAATAAGCACATTACATATGTGAAAACATGAATCATTTTTTTACCCCGACCGCGACTCGAACCTAGGACTTATGATTACTAAGTCAAGTCGCTACCATTACACAACAGAAGGTTAAAAGGAATCCAGCCTTATAACTTATATCTGCTATATTTAGGAATGAACGCATTCTAACTGAATGCTACTATGTTCATATTACAGATTCTTCAACCTCACTCGTGGCTTCATTTTAGCATTTAATTCAATTCCCAATCTCATTTGGTCCTCAAAATTATCAAATAAGCACATTACATATGTGAAAACATGAATCATTTTTTTACCCCGACCGCGACTCAAACCTAGGACTTATGATTACTAAGTCAAGTCGCTACCACTACACCACAGAATGTTAAAAGGAATCCAGCCTTATAGCTTATATCTGCTATACTTAAGAATGAACGCATTCTAAATGAATGCCACTATGTTCATATTACAGATTCCCCAACCTCACTCGTGGCTTCATTTTAGCATTTAATTCAATTCCCAATCTCATTCGGGCCTTGAAATTATCAAATAAGCACATTACATATGTGAAAACATGAAGCATTTTTTACCCCAACCGGGACTCGAACCTAGGGCTTATGATTACTAAGTCAAGGCGCTACAACTACACAACAGAAGGTTAAAAGGAATCCAGCCTTATAACTTATATCTGCTATATTTAGGAATGAACACATTCTAACTGAATGCCACTATGTTCATATTACAGATTCCCCAACCTCACTCGTGGCTTCATTTTAGCATTTAATTCAATTCCCAATCTCATTCAGTCCTCAAAATTATCAAATAAGCACATTACATATGTGAAAACATGAATCATTTTTTTACCCCGACCGCGACTCGAACCTAGGACTTATGATTACTAAGTCAAGTCGCTACCATTACACAACAGAAGGTTAAAAGGAATCCAGCCTTATAACTTATATCTGCTATATTTAGGAATGAACGCATTCTAACTGAATGCTACTATGTTCATATTACAGATTCTTCAACCTCACTCGTGGCTTCATTTTAGCATTTAATTCAATTCCCAATCTCATTTGGTCCTCAAAATTATCAAATAAGCACATTACATATGTGAAAACATGAATCATTTTTTTACCCCGACCGCGACTC
>JAXCGZ010010053.1:0-47500 GCA_037179515.1 Halocaridina rubra
ACTTATTAAGTAGGTGATTTAAAAGATGAGATTTAAGTGAGGGTAATGTTTGGCAGCTTCTTAAGTTTGCAGGTAAAGAGTTCCAAAGTCTCGGGCCCATTACATTTAAGGCTCTTGCCCCAATATCAGTGGAAGTTCTGGGCACGTAAAAAGAATTCTGATATCTGGTGTTGACGTTATTGATACGCACTTGATTAACTGTTGGCAATGAGAAGAGCCATTCCGGTAATATTCCATGATTTATTTTAAAAACTAAAAGACAGATGTTATATATGAACTTCATGTCCATCCTTAGCCAACCCAATCTCTCAAAGAGGGGAGTCACGTGATCATATTTATGCACCCCCCCTATGGCAACTCTTGCAGCAAAATTCTGGAGCCTTTTCACTCGTAACATCTGGGTCTTAGTCGTGGAACCCCAAACACTTAGACAGTAGTTGAGAATACTTAAAATCAATGTTTGTACTACAATTACCCTACAATCAGGCTCGAATCTTTCATAGACTCTGTTCAAGTAAATAAGGGTCCCGTTCACTTTTTTATGTAGTTCATCGATATGAAAATTAAATGTCATGGTACTGTCCATAATAACTCCTAGATTTTTAACCTTATTAGATGGGAAGAGTGAAACATTGTTGAAATTTATACTGATGTTCTCAGGAATGCGAGACAGGTATTGATTTGATCCAAAAATAACGAATTTAGTTTTATTTTCGTTCAGTAAAAGACCATTACTGTTAAAATAACTTTTGGCACAGTTTAATATATCTTCAGCCCTTTTTAAGATTTCAGGAATTCTATCAATGTCACCAGTAAGCATAATCTGGGTGTCATCAGCATACATAACAAGTAGGCAATCTCTTATAAATTGAGGTAAATCATTAACATATATTAAGAAAAGCAGAGGACCCAAAATTGAACCCTGAGGAACGCCAAAACTGACATCTAAAGAAAAAGAGAGAGTCGAGCCCATTCGAACTGATTGAATTCAATCTTTCAGATAATTTTCGAACAAAAATGAGTCAACATGAACTTTGGAAAGTTTTCTCATTAGAATTTGATGGTGTACACTGTCAAATGCTTTAGACAAATCTAACAATAATAAAAGTGATATTTTCTTATTTTCAATATTACTATAAATTTTATCAGTAATTTTAAGTAGGGCCATCTCGGTCGAAAGTTTAGGCCGAAAACCGTGTTGTTCTTCACATAATAGACAATTTGATTCAAGGAAATTTATTAACTGGGTGGCAACTACCTTCTCAAGTATTTTAGACAGAATGCTGAGAAGAGAGATTGGCCTATAATTTTCAACATTATTAGTATCTCCACTCTTAAAAACGGGGATGATATAGGGATGCTTCCAGAGGTTAGGATAAATGCCTGTAACAATGGATGTATTAACAATGACTAAAATGAAAAATACTGTAACTGGCAATGAGTCAATTAGGAAGCGAAGTTGTATCCCATCGGAACAACAAGAGTTTGTTGGTTTGAGGTTCTTTATGATAAGAATAAGTGTGACTAAATCGATTGGGTGCGGTCTAAGATTATTGATAATATTTCTTTCAGCTGGAGGCTGGCAATTATGTGGTTGATTAATAATCAAGTCATTATTATCTTGGATGAATATTTCTTTAACTTATCCAACTCATTTTCTCCACTAGTGAATACCAAAATTATTGCTTATCATGGGCTAAATAAAAAAATATTCTTTAGTTTAAAATATGTAAAAAAAAAAAACTTAGTCTTCAAGAAAGTTAATGATAATGAGAGATGGCTCCAATTTTTATTTTATATATCAACTATGGCCCTCTTTCAAATATATTAAAAGCACAATTTACATTATAAACATGTTGTTTGTGTGTATCTGCTGAATATAAAACCAAATACTGCATCAGTAATAAGGTTAATCTTAAATTACAAAAGAAATAGCAGTCAATTCCCAAGTTCATATGTTTTTTGCCATAATTGCGCAAAGATAAGTTTATATAAATTTTCCAGGGATGTAAGGATGGACCAGGGCTGAAGAAGTGAAATTACACACGCCAAAGCAATACCAGATAAAGGTAATAACTGCATATTGCTAAATGCTCTTAATAGAATTTTTTCGTACCTGATGCGTAATCCCAAAACAAATCAACAGTTCATCCATAATAAAACAGAAAAACGTGATACTCTTCCACATCTACCTAATTCATTATTCCCTACATGACAACTTAAATATGCTGCAGTGACAGAACAACACTATGCCCATGCCTCATTATTCTTCAAAATCAGGCCTCAGATTTTTTGGTTCACCATAGTCCCTCCATCCATATTTGGTATAATCTTGTAAGCCTCTCTTTTTCCTGGAATTCAAAGCCTCATAAGCTGCTTCGTTATAAAAAAAATATATGAAAATCACCTTATTCTCAATCACTAGTATCACAACAAGCTTTCTATCTATTCCGTATCTACATTTATGGATTCACCTGATGCCTGATAGGGTACCTTACCTACAGAACTTAGTTTATTCCTCTTACCTGTATCCAATCTAATGGAGAAACTATTCCATCGAAAAACCCAAATCTTAGTCTACCTTGAAATACAATAGAACTATCTAAGAACGCTCAACTTACATTTTGCCCCCTTTTTACTCAACATTTCAATCTAAGTCTAAAACTATCATCTTCTTCAAGAACTAATCCTTGCTAATATGACTTACATACATGTTGCCCTCTTACCATCCTCAATGTTTCTCCATAGCTTAATTCTTTACCTGCCATATTCCATAGAACATTCCTTAAGACTACCCATGTCCTCAACTTAATTCAAAAGATATGCATCCAAATGAATCAAAAAGCAAATCTCTGCAAACAGCAATATGCTCCTTTATCAATGACTCCACATTTTCCTCTTAGCCCAGCACTTCTGCCTCCATGTCAGTGAGTCAAGCAAGATCAGATATGGTCACAAATGTCCTCCTTTCCGATTCCACTATCTACATCCATACAATTACGTTGGAACAATACCGTTTTGAATTATCAGATCTTGGCATGATTTCAAAAGGATCATACCTTCAATATTTAGTAACCCAAGCAAATACAGCCTCTCTTTAACTCTTGATTTTTAAGCAATTTCACATACTTGACATTGCCAGCTTCCTCAATGGCAACATCATTTAAGTTTCACCTTCATATTTCACCCCTCAAAAAAAATCTAAATACCTTACTCTAGTGTACCTCATTTTTCTCTTACTGAACTTTTTTTTTTTTTACACCTTTTTCTCCAGACATACAAGGAAGGCAGCTTCATAAGAAAAATTAGGTAGCCAAGCATCATCATACCCTGCCTGTGTCAAACTCTTCCATTAGAAATTTTCCAACAAGACAAAATTCCAGTGGAATGGATTGCATACCGAGGGCTTTCTTACCCTTAGGTTTCCTCCTATAATGCTCAATGAAAATAGAAAGGAGGAGTTCACTGTCCCTTACCTCTAGCAATTAATACCATATTCAATTTTTTTTTCGTTTTTCCACACCAAACAGATACACGTAAGGAATGACGAGTCTAATGAGAAAGAAAAGAATGGATAAGAACTTACAAACTATAACATCAAACTGTTTTAAAAACGTATGTGAGAAATTGCTTTCCTTTCAAAATATGAGACAAAACACAGAATCCACCTGCAGTACACGCAAATACTGCATATCAGGAAGTATACAAACCTTAGATGAGAATGAATAGAGATAAGAAAATTTCATAATGTTCAAGAAAGGTACATACACAGATATACAATGGCCATAATCCCCTTTGTAATGGGGAAGGCCAAATCACTGCACACACTCACTCATCCCATTCCTCGCATCTTGGCTCCTAAGGAATAAAGGGTTGTCAAAATGACGTGAGTCCTAAAACCTTAATACTGTGACATTTACATCAAGCAAGCAATATAATTAAAAAATGAAACGCCATTTTTGGAATTATACATACCTTCCTAAAGAAGAGGGCTAACGAGCCATGTCTCCTAGGTTTATCTTTCTTCTTCTCTGTATTTGGAGTCTCGTCCACCCTCTCTACTACAGCATCATCAGCCTCTGCTGCACTGGCTTCCTGTGAAAAACTGGCTGGTAATGAAGACACAGATGTCAATCCATTTTCTTTTACCTGAGGGAAATGAAGCAAAGTGTGTTACTGTGCCCGTAAGTCTACTCATGATAATACAAAATACTCCTAACTATAACTAGTATGCGCAAATCAGGCATAAATAACACGGGTCACACTGCACGTCATACCTGCACCGTTATACGACTCGGTGACTTCGGCACAGAAGACGCAGTGGTCACTACAGAGGAAGCTGCTTGTAAGCGACTGGTAAGAGTTGGGGGTCTGGCCAAAGCTAGAGCATTGGGAGCGGGTACTGATCCTGACGATGATGAAGTAGGAAATAATGTCCTCTTGGCAGATGAGTGGGCCAAGGGTGTTTGAAACCTTTCTGACAGTGTTGATAATGGGGAAAGCTGTAGATCTGCAAGAATCAAGAATACGTCAACTACCTAAAACAAGTTTTTTTTTGTCATTTCAACACATACCAATTCCTTCTTTACCTTAAAATGATATGATAAAACAGATGCAATATGTTTAAAAATGGTTAAATTAGTTTTATTAAAAATAACTATTTTTGCACGAGAAACCATTGCCATTAAATTAAAAATAATGTAAAATTTGAAGAAGCACTTACTACCAGGAGTTTTATCTGTGACTAGTTTTGATGCTGGGGACATAAGCACTGATGGGTTAGTTGATGTCATTTCAGTCTCTAACTGATCAGAGAAATTAACATCTTGGCATGATGGAATACCCTGGTTCTCGTTCTGGAGGGTATGCCAAAGAGGAGACTCCTCCTTCCAAGCCAAAGAATCTAAAATTTGTTCCTCAATCTGCAATGCCAAGAAAATAAGATCTTTCAGCATTATATAACAGCAGTAACCTAGAAAACAATAAAGAAATGAAGAAGCTGGTTTCTATATCAGTTTCTTTTATAAACAAGATATAGATATAGGTAGACCGTTGTGGGCAAAAAAATTACACAGAGTAATGGCACTGTACTTGTATATAAAAGCATCACAGTTGGAATACACTATTGCGAATGGATATTAAACACTAAAATATGGTTCAAAACACCAGCTCATAAAAAAAATTATATTATTGACACTACTTTTCACTAAGCTACATATAAATGTATATGCAATAAAAAACAAACATTCATACCCCTTTCAAATGTTTCACCAGTTCCCTAGAAAGCTGGTTGTCCGACTGCTTCTCCGATCTTATCACGGGTTCAATGATCCTTATGAAATAGTATGGATCCACATTACCAACCTGAAGATACATAATAGCAGTCTATAGTGAAGTAGTATTTTATGGGAAGCACTTCAATGAGCAAGAAATGCCATCAGCAGCAACGAAACATATGAGACAACAAGACTTCACCAGTCTTTGTCCATTCGTCTCTCTTCCACCATTTGTTCTAGAGAAAGGAGAATTTTGAGGAGGGTACGAATATAAGCCTTCGGTTCTCCTATCACTTTTCCTTTATTCACAACCTTCTTAATAATGAAGTAAATTTCTGAGATATCAGCATGAGGAAGAGCTGTAAACAAAGCAACAATCATTCAGTCTTAATACTGTATTCTGAAACCTTTAAAGCAACAAAGATGACAAGTCTTACCTATACGAAGGAAAAAACTAGAGATAAGCACAACACTTTTTGATAATCATTCACAAAGGTTTACATTACACCCACAGAATCTGTGAGGAAATGGCTTTGTTGACCATAATGACATTATTATGATCTGAAGCATAAAATATTCAGTATCTACAAAAACAAAGTAGAGGATAGAGTAGGAGCATGAATAAAATAATATATACAAAAATAAAACATACCTGTAATGACCATGGAAACCTCCGGGGATCATTATAAGACTTCAACACAATTTCTAGACAAGCAGTGAACAGTGTTTGGTGAAATAGTTCTCTTTGAAGAATTGCCTGAGTCAAAAAATAAATATATATATATATATATATATATATATATATATATATATATATATATATATATATATATATATATATATATATATATATATATATATATATATATATATATATATATATATATATATATATATATATATATATATATATATATATATATATATATATATATATATATATATATATATATATATATATTGAAGTCCTTTACTCTACATAATTTTAAAAGGCACTACTAAATCATATTTTAGAGTACAACATATGCATTTTATAGCAGACAAAATAAAAAAACGATATATAAAATATGTGGCAAAAATGATTCTAACATATGCAAATCAAAATATTTACAACTTCTTCTAATAAAGCTTAATTATATACTTGATATTAGAAGGTTTGTTGCTTGATAATAAAACACAGTAAACAAATCGAGAGCATACGAGTGTACACAATGAATCTACATCTTAAATTCTCTTATTAAGAAACATAAAAAAAAGTTAAAATTTACATACCATCAAATCGACACCTCTTCTTTTTTCGTCCAGCAATATGTGTTCTAAGAAAGTATAGTACAGTATCTGCCCCATTTGTAGTCTCATATTAGCAAATTCAATACTAGGGCCAGTGTAGTCTTCTGTTGCTTGTGTATAACATTTACAGAAAGTTTCGCTCATTTCACTGATTGACTCTTTTATTTTCTCTTCAGGATTCTCTTTACAGCTTCTGTAAAATGTGTGAGAATTTAGAAGCAACATATCAGTAAAGAAACAAATATTTCTATTTCTGAGTGTGTATCATACTATTTTAAATCTCCATATGCATCCCTTTTCAGTAGGGCAGGAATATTACTCAACAAGCTAACAAATGACAAAAGAATGGGTTTGCATCCTGTTCCCTAGCCTCTCCACTTCTCTTTCTACATAATGCAGTGAAAATAAGGGACGAAAAGTTCTCCAAGTTTAGTATCGTCAGCAAAAGGGTCAATAATGGAGGATAAAACAAAATTAATAGGAAGGGCTTACTACTGAGTTTTGACATCTCTAACAAAGACAAATGCCCCGTACTGCAAGTGCTTATAAAAAGAAAAGAGTCCATGACCCAGTCTTGGCATTACTACAGACTCCAATTCAAAAAAAACAGACAAATGGATTAATAGAACCGAGTTCCCCCCTATTAGTCCATTAAATCAAGGTATGAGTATAAATGTGTGTGACAACCTATGGCACTAGTTATTCCACCAATGAGATTGTAAAATTAAAAACCGGAAGATTAATGCAGTCTAAAAAAAAAAAAGTACGAAATCTCTTTGCCAAATGCCAACGAAAAAGTATTCCATAAACTATTACCTGAATATTTCAAATAACTCTTCACTAGGACTGCTTTTGCGACCATTTATAAGTGCATATAGCTTCTGCAGACCAGAGGTGACAACAGTGAGAGGCGTGGAGCCAATGCTGGGGCGGTCAATGGTGTATCGCCTACCTGTTATGGGTGTCTGGGGTACCAAATGATGGTCTCCTTCAAAAGACTGTAAAAGAAAAGAAAAACAAAATACAAATAATCAAATATTACACTAAAGGCAGTATGCAGTTTTAACATTGCAATATATAATTAGCTGACAGTACAAACATAAGCAAATGCATAATTTTTCTCTCTATACATAGTGCCTTCTTTCCAAAGCAAAATGGGAGGGTATGATGCCCACTTGCCGCCCCTTTTAAGTTTAATTGTGGATTTAGAAAATATAGTGACATGGTGAATTTTATATATATATATATATATATATATATATATATATATATATATATATATATATATATATATATATATAAAATACACAACTGTTCGACATTATGACCATGACCTTGACTGCTAAGTGTTAATAAGTTGTCAAGCCATTACTCTACTAAAGCATGATAGTACTATATACTCCTTAGCAGTGCATTACCCGATTTAACTATTTATCACAAAATCTGTCTACATTCATCTTCTCCATGCAGTGTTGGAAAATATTGCAAAATCCCATAAATAATCCATTCAGAATCTCATTAAAAAAACTCAACACCAATGCATAAGAAATTATAATGCATTGTCCTGGAGCTATATTAATATTGAGTGAAGTCCAATAAGCTACTCAAAACTAATTAGGTGGTGTACACAGCGCTTCATCATGCACAGTATAATGTCACTAAACAGTCACCTTCAACTTTCAAAGACCTACCTGTCCCAAATTGCGCCTAGCTTGTCTGATAGAGGAAGCATCAGCTGGAGAGTTCTGGAGGGAGGCCAAGGCCGAAGGAGGTGAGGACCCTGCGATGGTTTTCACAACATCATCTTCGTTCAAAAACATTCTCTCATCAAATTCTCCATAACTGAGCAGATACTCCTCGTAGGCATTCTTGACTTCTTTAACATTGTGACCAAAGTTGGCTTGCTCCAACAAGCCTCTTCCTTCTGGATCTCCCTTTAAGACCTGTAATTAAATACATATATACATGATGTACTGTATTATGTGTACTCTGCTGGCTAGTACAGTGGTAACGCGCTGGCTTCGCATTCACGAGGTCGAAAGATCGGTTCCCGTCCAAGACCGAGAGTTTAAGCTGTTTACTGGCAGGAACTGCTGTGGTCGGACACCACAGTGGGGGGTTGGGGCTTGCCCTGGCCGACGAATACCCATTGTATTGAAATGGAAATAAAGATTTATTATTATTATTATTATTATTATTACTACTGCACAGCAAGTGCTACATGTTAGCATAAACATACATGAAAATATGTAAGCTAACTACTTCTATACATTAGAATGTTATGTAACATGTCTAGTAACTCCATATAAATCTCATCATTACATTAAAAAAAGGTCCATCAATATTCTTTTCTCAAAAATATAAGAAATGAACTTCAGACTAACCTTCTTTTCTATGAGATCTCGAATATGCTTATTCCAATAGTATTCACGAACCACCTTTGTTTCCACCTGAACCCCTTCAAATTTATCACACATGTAATCCATAATAGTGATTGGGCTTGATGACAGGTCTTCTACAACTGGATCTGCATTCAGTATACCAGGTGGTAATCCTAATGGATACAAGAATGAAGAACATTACATCTTCACACTCAAAATTTGTTTTATTTTATTTTTATTACAATTTTCTCTTATATAAAAAAAACTGAAACTGGTCCTGACTGACGGGTCATGAGTAACCTTTTACTTTGTATGCAAATAATTCCATATGCATAGTACACTGTATAATAAAATCATATAAACCTTGAGAGTGTGTGGTGTTCTTTTCACCTTTTCATCACCAGTTTCTCAGTTCATGATGGTTATAATACAAAAATATAAAACGTTATTGGCCGGTTGTAATCCAAACCAAGGTAGAAATCCTCAGCAAAACAAAACAAGTGAAATTAACACTTCCATTGACCCATACAAATTATATTCTACTTACCCGGACAATTTAAATTCAAAAGATCTCTTCTATTGGACAAGACCACATTGCTAAATATAAGATCAATAGACGCAAGAAGTAATGAATAACAACTAACGAGATCTTGGGGTATACTAGGGTATTTTCCTGCAAAAAAAAAAAAATAATAATAATAATCAGTAAACAAAAACTGGCATACTCATCTCAAAAGCTAAATATTTTACTTAAGTGTAATGGGAGGGTATTTCTTCATAAAATGACATTGCAGAATAAAAAGATTGAGCACATGCAGTGGTCACAATTACAGTTAGCTCAGTGTAATATACAATATCAAGGATTACAGTAATAGGTCGTATCACTTTATTCTTACCTTTAATAAGAATATATAAAGTCCAACAAAAATGAAAAAGTTCTGTCGCATTACAAGGGGGTCTCCTCTGCTTCCTGGACCTTGGAGGGCGAGGTAAATCATCACTGGGATCTTTGAAAAGATCCAAGTATATAGGTTTGTATTTTTTAAATATGTTGTTGCTCACTGCAAAATTTCTCTCTAAAAGATCCACTCTTCGGCAAAATCCTTCGTCAAAGTGGGACATAGCAAGCCATGATTTCATTTTTTTGATAAATTCAGTTAACCTGAAATGAAAACAAACGTACTTGTAACCGAGATGCCATTTTCCACCGACTCCCTCCTGCTTATGCTCTCCTTGCATCACACTCCAAGCCTTGCATATGCAACATGTTTAATCTGTTTGATCTAAAAGCATTTCCATTATTTTTCCATCTCATAAAGTAATTACTACCTTAACTTCTTCCAAGTGTTGCATGTCGATCTTTCAAGTGTGCTCAAGTTTAATCTCAACGCATTTTCTAGAGTGTCACACTTCACTGCATATTTAAACTTCTCTCTCTGTTAAGCATTATTAAGTCACAAGATCATCTAACCGACTCTCTATGCCTAGCAACAAAATGACTTCCAGTTTGTCGCAAGTTTTTCAAACTAACCACTACTTGCTTTAAGTTCGTCAGCTTTTGTGCCACTAGCATTCGAAGTTGTCACTATTAAATCATGGTGTAACTGTAGAGCCTTCGTGAATATTATGGCCTCGCTAAAACTATCTCCAGCAAGCTATGTGTATGTGCACGTGTCATTTTATCTTTTACATTACATATACATGGCAATGCTTGTACATAAATGATATGAAAAAAGAAAAAAAAGTATTTTATAGCCAAGTTTGAAATTTCTAAGGATAATAAAATGCACTATGACATAAAAATACAAAACTAATATTTGAGGGTACAAAAAACCAACAAGCAAGCAAAGTGCATAATAAGACCAATATGATTTTCTCGCAGCTTGTCCAAGACAACAGAATTTCATGCTTCACATAAGCATATGATTAAATATCTTACAATGTTAAGATTAATGAAAAATATGAGTCCACAGGGCAAAGAAAAGGAATAAGCACCTCATGTAGAAAATTATTCTTATAAAGGCATTTTCTACCTTATTGCCAGTTGCATATTAGGATTCCTGGCTGCTCTCGTAAAAATAGTGCTGAAAAATTACAATGCCATACTCGATTCCAATAACGGACAGTGTGACGCTTGTCCCAGTCTGTGACCCATGGCTTCATATATGAACTAAAGTCTACGAAGCATTCCCCTCCAAAAACTTTACTGATTTTTCTACCTTCTCATGAAAATTACCTTTGAAAGGGCAATTGCATTAAACAATTTACTTTACAAAAAGCTTAAGCAGAGACTTACGGAAGGTTACAATGCTGCAGCATTCGAGTGAGAGAAACACAATTGCCCTGTATCATGTGTCCAGGACGGCCACCTACAGTTGGCACAGATCGACGCCGACAGGCTGCATAGAGTGCACAAGCCAGCCATGGTAGTTGGTCACCCTGTGAGGTAAAAATAATGGATGAAATTTGAAGTATCTTACAAATTGACCAGCAACTAGGCAAGCGAATGTAACAAAATATCATACACGTCAAAACAGCAAAAAAAATTTACTATCAAGTAAACCAAACGTACAGTATTGCATCAGCTTCTCACCGCTGTATCCGCATGCAGCGAGTATGAGAGGTAATATTCTTTCATAATAGGTTCACTGATGAATAAAAATATACTCTCTTTCTAAATGGCTTAAACACAGATTAAATATTGGTATGAATTATCTTAATTCAAGTCTGCAAACACAGACAAAACAAAAGAGCTTACTATCATATGAGTAATATGCAATACCATGTAAAATACAGAGTCCTAGAATAAGAACCTATGTCACCCTCCTATGCTAATGCAGTAGTAAAATTAGGACAAAATAATACTGCAACCCATGAATGATAAAAAATCTCATAAGAAATCACTATGTAAGTACAGTAGTAGGATTTACTCAAGCAGATGTTCTATGTATAAACTAATTTAAATATAATAGTACAAGAGAGTTTACCATAATACTAACATATGCAATAAGAAGTCTAATATCACAGCATGAACAACTATACTGATAACTTGTCTAATACTATGGATAATATTCTGATCTGACTGGTTTTAAGTTATGGACTCCCTTTTCTACTCAGGGGTAGGATGGTGCCTTCTAGTGAAGGGCTTTGGTTTTGGCAAGTGTGATCCATATCCTGAGTGAATGTTCTTTCTAACCTCAGACCGTGGCGAGCCGCAAACCCTCGACCTGACGACTCCGTCACAAGCCGCAAACCTTCGACCTGACGACTCCGTCGCAAGCCGCAAACCCTCGACCTGACGACTCCGTCGCAAGCCGCAAACCCTTGACCTGACGACTCCGTCGCAAGCCGCAAACCTTCGACCTGACGACTCCGTCGCAAGCCTCAAACCCTCAACCTGACGACTCTGTTGCAAGCATTACCACTCTCCCATGGTGATAAAATGTTCCTGATGACTGGGGAGAAAAAACCCTCCTCTTCCACAACCAACCAACCAAAAAAATAAATAAATAAATAAATAAATAAAAAAAAAAAAATTAGTCTCTTGCTTGTTAGACCGAATCAGTGTTTCTCAAACTTTTTTTTTTTTACTTCTGGGCACACTTGTAAAATAACTAAAACTCTGGGGGTGCACTTTATATTTCAAAAAGGAAAAATTAGTCATGATATACAGTATTAAAAAACTAAAAGAAAATAATAAAGAAGTTTGCTGAAGTAAGCATTTTTTTAAGACATTGCCTATTGTATTTAAGTAAAATTGTGTGAATCATGTGCTTTGGCAATTTCTTAAATGTTAGGCCTTGTTTGCCATGAACTATGTCTCATTTGTTCATCAATGCATTTAATATTTGATCTATTTTTACATTTAATGTTGGTGAGTGTAGACACTCCTAATGCACAGATGTATGACATGGCAAACTGCTACTAAATATTCAATGCTTTACTAGCTTTGGAAGGATATTCTTCTTTGATGGAAATCCAACCTTGATCAGTGGACGCTCCTCTATGCTTGATTTGTAAGCCACGATCAGCAGATATAGCGGCCAGCTCCTAGTCTTCTGTTAATGATACACTATGCCATCAGTTGAAACGTCAATTCAGCTGTACTGTTCAGCGTTTATAGATGATCAGTAATAATTCAGAATACCTTCCAGAGTTGTCAAATGATCCACTAATTATTAGGGGGATAAAATAGTTTACATGGTATTTTCTGACCAATGGAAACATTTCCAAATAGCTTGAACTAGGTTTCCTTTTCCAAAGCATTACTTTTTTCTGGAATGCTTTGATTTTGTCAGTAGACGAGAGAAGATTTTCATTCCACTTTACACACAGATACATTCGGACTATTTAAGTGTTGAAACAGTTCAGTCAATTATTCCGGATATAAAATCATATTTAGTTTTTTATTGCAGTACATTGTATTGATATTCTCGGGTGATGAATACACTTGACAATTTTCATTGTATTGTGCTAACTAATTTCACACTATTTTTTTGCAACAAGTAAAGTGAAACTAGTAAATTCAAGTAATATTTATATTGAATGATGAATAAAAATTCAAATAAATTATGACAGTTGAAAATTAATTGGTCATTATCTATATCTTTTGTTTGTTTCATAGAGTCCTGAAGCCAGCTACGTTTAAGAAGGACATATTTAGCAGCAGTAAGGCAATAGCTATCAATAAAATTTGCCTGCTTTTCAGTGTTCATTCATCACCAAAGATATCAATGTCAGTGGCAGGAGGCAGTCTTATTTATAATAAATACAATCTATACAGGTCGTTGGTTCGAGACTCGCCACAGTCTGAGATTAGAAAGGGCATTCACCCGGGGGTAACAGCTCCACTCTGCTAAAACCAAAGTCATTCGTTGGGAGGTATCATCTTAGTTCCAACTAAAACAGGGAGTCCCTGACATAAAACCGGATCATCAATCTGCTTATAGGACTTGGCTAGCGTTATCTTAGCAAATTTATCCTCAGAAATTTGGCCAAAATAGCTTGAAATGCATTATTTTGCATCCTTAAAAAATAAAAATTTCCCAGTAAGCATGCCCTCATACCCCCCTAGGTATACTGAGCCTACGGTAATTGCATCTCTTAGCTCTGCCCTCCTAAAAAGATTACTGGCCCTCTGCCTGCCCCTCCCTGTTAGACTCCTCTAGATTTACCAATTCTGGTTACAGGCAATGGTCGTCTATGATCCCACCAGGATTTACAGACAACTCTTAAAAATAGAGGAAGGAATATTAAAACTATTAATTTTTTTTTTTTTAGTAGATTTCTAAGCGTTACATTAATATATTACTTATGGCATATAAAACAGTTGGGCTATGTTACTGATGATAACTCAAGTCACTTTGCATGATGGGGTGGGAAGTTTCTTATAAATGTTAATTGCACAGAGAGAGCTCCTACCCAAATCATATTAAAACCATTAAAAATAAAACCAAGATCATTCACACATGTAAAATAATTAAATAAAAAGAAAACGGGAGACGATTATCAACATAAATATTTCCAAAAACAGCTTACTTACACCCTAAACTCAAGAGGTTTTGGAGTTTGTGCTTGAACTCATTATATTACTAACCTCCCTAATAGGTATACAGTAATGTAATTTAGCATTTTGTGCAACAAGCAGTGAAAATATCAAAATTTGTCCTACAGACATATCCAATTGCTTAAAAATTGGAATACTGATATATAAAAAAAAATCCACCAAGTATAAACTTCTTGTACTGTGATTTAAAAAGGATGGTGCTCTTCCAATATGCCATCTACCATGAACATTCGAATACGTGTTCTATATAGGTTTTCCATTTAACTAGCAAACTAGTAACCTAACCTAACCTACAATGGTAGATTATAGATTGGAAGAGCAACAAATGGGTATATGTATA
Source organism: Halocaridina rubra (assembly GCA_037179515.1). NCBI lineage: Eukaryota > Metazoa > Arthropoda > Malacostraca > Decapoda > Atyidae > Halocaridina > Halocaridina rubra. The sequence goes on from JAXCGZ010010053.1 coordinate 14,854, forward strand.
CTGTGCTTTCAAACAAGCCGATAAAACATTGACAGTATATCTAAACTGACTAAAAACCAATTTCAATTTGCAACTCGTTTCATACCTGATCTAACTGAACCTTAAATTATGATTAAGTTCATTATTTGCCCTTACTGCCAACGTACCAAAATGAAATGATATCCCTAGATTACATAGGCACTACCGGTGACATGGAAATTAAATTGGACATTTCCTTCATGATTTTTCACTGCCAATGCTGATAATGAAGTCAGACATGTATATTTTTTTGCTATAAATTTCATCGTAGGTAAAATCACATTAACATTCACCAGCAATATTCCAATTATATGCCCAAATGATATTGGACGTCCTTGCTATGATACTCCCAGTAACCCTTTACATTTGACAAGTCACAACACTCCCCGTGTTTCTCTTTGCTTGAGTTTTTTTTCGTGCCCAAGACCAATGAGGAAAATTTTCTTTGCCAATCCTGTCTCACTCAAGAAAAAAAAAATTAAGTTGACCACCAATGTACATCAACGCTTCAGAAGTCCGCCCACTTCATATCACATAAGTGGCACCATTACACTAAATATAAAGCATATAACAGCCGCTGAAGTGCCAAAAATGCCATCACAATTAGTAAATACATAAATAGGGATGAGAGGAACCCACCCCCAAATCACAGCAAGTGCACCTGATGAAAATGAGTAAGGGATTACCTCGAGCGTATACTTCAGCTGAATATTCTCATAATTAGTCCACGCTTCGTCTGAAGTGATCTGATCCAAATTCAGATCAAGGCTTAAGTCAATATATCGTCTTTTGACGGAGGACTGTACGATCTCTTCACTCATGTTTTTTTAAAATACCTCCTCGTGATCTATCCGAGAGAAGGCCGAGACACCCCCATCCCTACCGAGGACACAGACACACACTGAGAATTGGCGGGAATACCGAGACGCATCACGGCTTACTGACCCCAAGTACCTCACACGCCTTTCATTCACATTAACCGGTCTCACGTCTATTAAACACGAGTTTATATATTTAAAAAGTGTAAATTGTCTTTTATAAAAGCCAAAGTCACTTCTTAAAAAGTTTGCGGATCATTTTTCTGCCTTTAATGCGGTGAAGAAACACTTTACGTCTGCGGAGGAAGAGCGGTAAGTGTGGCGTTATGGCAGCGTTGCCAACTGGAATATGGCATTTTGGCCGAAAAATCCCTAAAAGTGTGTAAGAATATCCCTAGATGTCCCTAAAGTCTGGTTAAAAATATTCTAACTCGTCCATATATTTTGTAGTAAACCAACTAGTTACCTTCTTTAGCTGTGGAGCCAGGACTTTTGGCAGGTACATATAGAACCATGCTAATGTAAAGAGCTTTTTCACAGATGCCATTATAGGTATGTAATTATGCTTGCGGTGAAAATAAACAATATCCATTATTAAAAAAAAGACTTCTGACAGATACATCTTTAGGTCATGATTATGCATACTTAGTAAAAGAAAATAATTTCAAGAATACTTTCCATAAGTCAAAAATAGGGTTGTTTTTTTAAGTAAATGATTTCACATTTATGCAAACTATATTTGCTAATTGAAGTCATCCATGTGTTGATTATGATATGAATGGTAAGTACCATCAATTAACTTGGCACAATTAATGCAAATTTTATCTTTAAATTTATGATCTGACTTGTTAAACATTTGTGAATATAATTATATAATAATTTTGGTCCCATTTTGCTGCTTTTCGTTGTTTTTGAGAATTTTTTAATGTATGTAACCATATTAATGTTTGCTATGATGAATGAAAGTGCAAAACTGATGAATTTATATATCTAATGATCTAATTCACATCAATAATAAAAAAAAAAAATCTGTAGTAAAAGTCCCTACTGGGTTTTAACTATTTTCCCTAAGCATCCCTATGACCGCGGGAAAATGTAAAATGTCCCTACGCCAGACATATGTCCCTACGATTGGCAGCAATGCCTTTTGCCTTATTTACAAACAGAACCATTTATCCCAGGGAGGGAGTCTTTAAATACAAAATCTCAACCGTCCAATAGTGAAAGCTTAAGATGTTATGCTGCCTTTCTCTTTTCTTATGAGATAAGACCTTCTTCAACACAATCACATTTTAAATAATCGTAGTTTGCCTGAGATTATTAAAATAGACGTTTTCTTTACTACTCGCGAATCTGTATAGTTTGATGTGTTAGATTTGTGTATTTAAGATCTTTAATCTTAAAGTTTTATATATATATATATATATATATATATATATATATATATATATATATATATATATATATATATATATATATATATATATATATATATATATATATATATATATATATTAGTAGTAGTAGTAGCAGTAGTAGTAATAGTAGTAGTATAGGAGATAGTAGGAGTAGTAGTTTTACATTTTTCCCACGTTTTGAACCTTCTATGCAAATGTCACTCGGCGCCAATTTTCTCAGTTGAAAACGTTCACTGAGTAATAAACGACAAAACTTTCAGATGAAAGACGAATTTGGGACTGAGAGAAAGTTTAGCCAATTTCATTTTCATCAATGAAGTTTTGCAAGTTGAGAAATTTTATAAATAAGTTAATAGGAATTTGTATGATTTTTGTATGCTAAGTGAAAATGAGATTATGTATACGAGTATGTGGTCTTCATTTACATATATGAGGAACAGAGATGGCCCTAACCGTGATACCTAAGGGACTCCACTGATAACCATACTCCAGTCAGACATTGTATGTCTTGGTCCCTTCCTTCTTAATAACTTTATATCCATTCCAAGATTTCTCCACTTATTCTTTCTAACTTACAACTTATTAATAACTGCTTCATATAGGACTCTAGAAAACCTTTCTGAAAATGTAAGAAAAAATATGCAAGCTTTCCTGTCCTTTCTTTTTCTAAAGATAAAGCTTACTTCATTATAAGCTTCCATAGAGTGTGTTAAGGGCGGTTTACGCTGTCAAACGGTTCGTCGAACGCGGTTCGACAGACAAGTGTTTGAAGTGATGTTCGAAAACGTTGGGCAAACGTGTTCGACAACCAAATACCCCGTTCACACGTTCGAACATCACTTCAATCACTTGTCTGTCGAACCGCGTTCGACGAACCGTTTGACCTTGTAAAGCGCCCTTTAGTCTAGTCCTGCCTTCTCTAAAACCAATGTTTCCTCAATGACAGAATAATTAATGACTAGGTTTAAAAGTTTTTTTTTCTCATTAGTCTCTCAATAACTTTGCAAACTATACGAGTCGCTGAAAATGGAATATAGTCCCAAAATGCGTTTCGCATCCCTATTTTAAAGATAGGTTCAATGCTCCTTTGTGATCTGCATCTTGGAATCTCCCTAGAATCCAGTGATTTTTTATGTATGGAATGTCCTACAAGTACTGGAGCAGAACACTCCTTAAGTACACAAAGGGTCAGTTCATTAGGCCCCAGAGATTTCTTAACTGTTATTTCCATCATTGTTATGCATATTTCAATTGTTGAAAATATGATGTTCTCTCCTTTGTATATTTCTGTAGTTAAAAATACGATGTTCTCTAATACTGTTCCTGATGTCTCATCTCTACAAAATGGAGGAAAAGGGTAAAGGAAGTATTGTTTACAATGAATACTGACTCAAGCTCCTTACTGAATGTTTTACAGATCTTTACATCGATGTCGGTGATGATTCCATCTGCTCTTTTTAAATTTCCAACTTGTTCTTCGGACTTTAATATCCCCATGGTGAATCTGTTAGAGAGCCTGAGTTTTGTGTTCTTTTTTTTTTACTTTAGTTGCAATATTACTCATATGCTCTCTCTGCTTCTATTCTTATAACTACTCATTTTTTTTTTCCTCTTTTAAGAATTCATCAAGGATTTTTGAACTTAAATAGGGCTGTCCAGGACAGTTCGATGTTAAGTTTTCCTTCAGTTACGGATCTTTTTCTATGCCTACATCAACACTGAATATTCTTGGATATTCGTTACACACCTCATATTATCCCTTCACATCTGACAAGTCATTACACTCTCCATTTCCGTTTCTCTCTTATTTTATGTATTCTTCGTGCCCAGACCTGATGAGGGCTGTTTTATTTTATTATTTTTTGGCCCGTTCAGGTGTAAAAAAAAAAAAAAAAAAAAAAAAAAACATGCTTGATCTTCGCCTGTACTATCCCAGCGTTTGTCTCTCTTTTCCTTAGCACCTTATGTAGCAAGTTACCATCTTCTCTTATGCCTCACAAATGATGCCATTCATTTATTTTACATTTTTGTGTGTGTTCACTCCCCAGTCGATAACTATAAATCATTACTCCTCATGTAATTTTCTTTTGAAAAGGTTTTTTCTTGTTTCTTTCTCGGTCTTCAAGCTCTAAAGGGGGGTTTACACGGTCAAGCGGTTCGTCGAACGCGGTTCGACAGACAAGTGTTTGAAGTGATGTTCGAACGTGTGAACGGGGTATTTGGTTGTCGAACACGTTCGACAAACGTGTTCGACAACCAAATACCCCGTTCACACGTTCAAACATCACTTTAAACACTTGTCTGTCGAATCGCGTTCGACGAACCGTTTGACCGTGTAAACCGCCCTGTAGGCATTTCATCTTCTATAATGTGTGAAATCAGCAAATAAAGTGGTAAGGTTTTTTTTTTTCCAGTAAGTGGCTCTTACTGAAATTTACTGATATCTAAAAGGCGAACTACCAATTCTTCTTCTTCGTCTACATCTTTTCCCACCTTTATGTGGAGTCGATGTTTCTGGCCAGCTTTCTCCATTTGTTTCTGTCAAAAGGCGAACTGCCAATGCTAAATCCCTTCCTATCCCTTGTTAGTTCCAATACAAGCCAGTGCAAAAGTGTCCTTGCACACAATCTAGGAATCTTGCTCTAATGGAATCCTCTTAACTGTTGTGAGCAAGACTATTTCGCTTTGATTAAATTTCCCCATTATTAATATAATACAGCTTCACATTGTGCAATGTTTACAGCCAACTTTATAAATTCTAGTGTGACCATTTAAATGACTTCATACACCTTAAGTCTTTGTTGATTCCTTGATGTTTTATAACCTACAGCTATTGTGATACTTCCCGAAGAAAAAAAATCATTGAAAGCATCCCCTTTAGTGATACATAATTCTTCAACCTATGACCTTTCACTTGGAAACAAAGGTCTCCCTCATTCAGACCTCTTAGATCATTCCATTTTTTATTATTTTCTTACCTTTAGGACAAGGTGCAACACTGCGTATACAGTCACTTTATTTTGACTCTGCAGTTGTTCTTATATCTAATTTAGCCTCTTGTAATCACCCTATTGTTTCGATAACCCAAAAAGATGTTTCAATTCTTCCTCATTTTTAACTCTGTTTAACTTTCCAGCTTTCTGTATACAGTTTGTAAATTTTTCACCATCTCCTCCATTGTTCTATCACGTCGAATGAAAACTGACGTATCTCCACGAGATGTTTTTTTTTTTCGCCCTCAAAACCTTTTCTTTGCATGTGTCATCCCTGTCAAAGGTTATCTTAATTATGTTATCCGTCCTCCCACCAACGTACTAACTCCATCGGGCAGTGCTTACAGCATTGCCTAAACTACCACTATGCTTCTTTATCAGGTCTCAACCTCCAACCCTATTATTTTTGAGTCTTCCTCGCCACGTTGATTCTTGACATTCGCATATGACTGATATTATAACTGAATTGCTTTTTATCAAATACCTATATAAACAAATAACTTTCTCTCTCTATTATAGTCTCTCCGTTCTTTTATTCTCATTGTCTCCTTGTAATCAAACATAACAATATTTTCCAATATCATCTCATTTGTTGCTACTTTTTCTGTCATGTAATTTTTCACCGTATCTGAGACAGTGTTTTTATTATCTTCTCTTATCCCTCACAAATGATGCAATGCATTTATTTTACTTTTTGTGTGTGTGCTAAAAATGACTCCCCAGTCTTGTTGTTCCGGTTTTACGCAACGGACTCTCTTTTTTACCAAAGGCTAGGATGGTGCCCTCTTGCGAAGGACTTGTTTTGGCAGATGTAATCCTTACCCTGAGTGCATGCCCCTTGCTAACCTCAGACCGTGACGGGGCGCAAGCCTTCGACCTGACGCCTCAGAGTCGCGGACGCTACCGCTGGAGCCACGGCGACTACTAAAAATGGCTCCCCAGTCGATAACTATAAATCAATAATCCCCTTGTCATTATCTTTTGAAAAATTATTTCTAGTTTCTTACTCGGTCTTCATGCTCTCAGGCATATCATCTTCGATAATGTATGAAATCAGCAAATCAAGCGGTAATTTTTTTCCATTAAGTGTCTCAAACTGAAATTTACTGAGCGGAAAGTATAATATCAATTTTTATATTATCTCCTTTAAGATTACTGTGGGAAGTAGACCTTATGTGGAAATCAATAACTTTTATCATCTGTTACAAACGCAGGTCTCATTTGGTTATATACTTCATATTTTATTTATGTAAAGTTTAGATATAAAACCTTATTATAGAAGTTTGAAGACATCTGAAGCTTTGTTATTAACGATATTTTATGCTTCTAAAACAAAAAAAATATAAAAAAAAAAATATTACACGGGCGTTCATTCAGTTTTCTTTGACTAAAGCTTGATAGAAGAAAACGGTAACTTATATAAGGGAAACTATTACAAATCACCCATTTTCTTTATGCAAAATATATTATTTCTCTACAAAGGCAATTAACTCTTATCCAATTGATAAGAAAGTGTAACACATTCTTTAAATTAAAAGAAGTATGCTTTTTTTTGTTCATTTAAAAGTCATGATGAGTTTTCAATCACTATTCATTAAACATATGCTAATCAGTGTCACATGTTTAAGTACTAGACAGATTTTCCACATGTCAATAAGGAGTATACAGAATATGTGAAGAGGAATTCATAAAAATGTATGAAAAGGTTAAAGACATACATTTAAGACCTATGACAGACTTCCTCTTTGGAACTAAATATTATTATGAGCTATCAGAAGCAGAATTTTCAAGTGAACGGGTATTTAACATGAAATACAGATACCCATATTTTTTTTTCTAAGACAACAATAAATGAAGTGCCTATGAGGTGGCCAGAGAAAATTCCAGTTTCTTAATAGATTGCAAATAATTCATGGTGATACTTTTCTCTGGATAGTACAGTGGTAAACGCGCTGGCTTCTCATTCACAAGGTAGAGAGATCGGTTCCCATCCAAGACCGAGAGTTTAAGCTGTTTACTGGCAGGTTACTGCTGTTGTTGGGCACCACAGTGGGGGGTTGGGGTTTGCCCCGGCTGACGAATACCCATTGTATAATGGAAATAAAGGCTTAAGAAAAAGTGTTCAGTTTCAATAACTGAACCTAGAAGAATGTATCGCTACAGTTATTGATATGGATGACTTAATAAAAGGAGTACAGTAATTCCAGACTCTGTGACTGGACATGTACAGGGACTGAAACTAATCTCAAAAATAATTTTAAATTTTGGTGCTGTGTGCAGGATTTAACAAAAAATGCAGTTGGTGTGTAGTGTTTCAGAGTTCTGGGAAAATTAGTGTTATCTCCGGTATATTTACCGATATCATTTGCATTTGTTGAAAGTCTTGTGTCATGCTGCATTACATTAGGAGAAAAGAAGAAGAAGAAGAAGAAGAAGAAGAAGAAGAAGAAGAAGAAGAAGAAGAAGAAGAAGAAGAAGAAGAAGAAGAAGAAGGAGAAGGAGGAGGAGGAGGAGGAGGAGGAGGAGGAGGAGGAGGAGGAGAAGAAGAAGAAGAAGAAGAAGAAGAAGAAGAAGAAGAAGAAGAAGAAGAAGAAGAAGAAGAAGAAGAAGAAGAAGAAGAAGAAGAGAATAGCTTTTCAAAAACATTTTTGATGATAAGGTCACATTCAATGTCCCTATTTCAAAGACTTTCTTGTCCGAGAAGAGGTGTTGAGAAATTGCAGTAACATGTACGAGTTTATGATAATGAGAGTCAACGATAGGAACGGGATGGCAGTGAATCTGAAGAATTACCCAAAATATTGACTGTTTTGAGAAGTAGGTGTCTAGGTGTGAGTCTGAGCTGAAATAATACTCGTAAAATATATGGTAAATTAAAATTTTATTTTCGTTTTTGTAAATTTCAAAAAGACGATTTTTTTTTCATATTATTGAATAAAGTACGTCATATATATGGTTTTATTTTCAAGTTTCTATTTAAATTTTGTAATTGCCATAAAAACTGCCGTTTTTCATGACTTGTTTGCAAGAAAATGTCATAAATGACACTCATAGATGCCACATGAGCACTGCAACACCTGGCAACCCTGGAATACACCAGGTTCCTTGTATACAGACATATTCTTTTAACTTATTTCGGTATTTTCTTTATCTCAGGACATTTTCACCCTAATTGCTTGGCTTTTATGGATGAATAATTCTCTGGATGTGTGTGTATTTTTTATTTTTATTTTGTAATATCTCATTTTTATTTCTTGATGGTGCATGTGCACTTGGAAAAAAACATATAATATATATATATATATATATATATATATATATATATATATATATATATATATATATATATATATATATATATATATATATATATATATATATATATATATAATAATAATAATAATAATAATAATAATAATAATAATAATAATAATAATAATAATAATAAAACTTATAGAAAGTGAGGCTATTAAAATACCATTACATTATCTAGTTTAATTAAATAACAATAGACATGAATATTTACAAACCAGGTATCAAAGCCAATACAATAATTTCAGTTTCTAACATTTTGGCAGAGAAGGAAACTCAACCCAGGTACAATAAGTCGCCAAAATCAGCCACATTGAAAAATATAATTTATATATCTATTTATTCATTTTTTCACTGGCGTTTTTGTCCTAATTTACGAGTTTATTCTGACTTCAAATGCTACACTGTGTCTAGGAACTGCTAAAATTCTAAAGATTTCTAATATGACAAATGACATTGAGTAAAAAAATAAAAATGAAGTAATGTTATCCTCAAGTCTTGTGTTATTATTAGTTTATGTATCTTTTGATAATCCCGATAATGAAAGAGTAGATATAATTTCTAGTTATGAGTTTCCATTGAGAAAATAGAAGACAAAGCTGAAGTGGAAAATATTGAGAATATTTAAAAAAAATATATCTGAAGCAAAAGAGGTACATTAGAAAAAAAAATTCACATGAAAGAAGTTCATGTTTGCTTGAAAGCAATTTTTTTTTCTTTTATGGAAAATTTGAAAGCTATTGCCTCTTTACTAAACTAACGTAGTACTGATACTTACGCGTTAAAAATTACATGACCCTTAAATAGACTCAAGAAATTACATGTGAGATAATTTAAAATGAGGAGGTTCTTAGCTATATTTAATGAAATTATTTTCGGTTGATTCCAACTGGTCAAGCCGTACCTCCTTTGATGCATATAAAATGCAGTTTTTTTAATATTCTGTAAGGCCATTTGAGAGAGAGAGAGAGAGAGAGAGAGAGAGAGAGAGAGAGAGAGAGAGAGAGAGAGAGAGAGAGAGAGAGAGAGAGAGAGAGAGAATTAGTTTTCCTGTGGTTGTCATTAAATTTAAAATTATCACTTTAAAAAATTGGCTCCTGTAGTATATTCATCATCGCTTATATATTTACAAGCTTAGTTCCGTTGCAAACTCTTTTTACCAGAAATATTTGTAATTTAGAGAATTGCATATATATATATATATATATATATATATATATATATATATATATATATATATATATATATATATATATATATATCCAATCATTAGCTTAAGAGTTAGGATGCAAGCATATAATATCTAAAAATATATTATATATACATTTATGAACATAACAGTTTCTGCTTCACTTTACCTTGTTTTATATATAATATACATCTCATTAAATTTTTTTTCACAGTGTTTTGTCATTTCTCACCTTCTTGTCATAAAATTTTGGAAAAAAAAAACAATTTTCCTCGCTTTTGCAGAAGACTAAATTGTTATTATCGTAACTACTCTTGAATGGATCAAAAAATGGCCTTCATTAGCCACAGAGACACCGAGGGGAATGAAGAGTGACTCCTTCTGAAGTCTAGGGACTTATTATTATTATTATTATTGTATGTATGTATGTAAGTATGTATGTATGTATGTATGTATGTATGTATGTATGTATGTATGTATGTATGTATGTATGTATGTATGTATGTATGTATTATTATTATTATTATTATTATTATTATTATTATTATTATTATTATTATTATTATTATTATTATTATTATTATTATTATTATTATTATTATTATTATATGGCATCCGCTGCTGTTGCTTTCCACAGTTGGAAGGGACCCAGAGCGATCTTTGTAATAATAATATTGATAATAATAATAATAAGAATCTTCTATTCATATATTAATGGTGAGCAGCGTCTTCGAGTTTCTACAGGGGTAAGGTTAATAAAATCAACTGAATAATCTTGATAAAAAAAGAACTGCTAACATTTCTTTTTATATTCTCAGTTATATTGCAAGGAAGAGACATCTTTTCAAGCCAAAGCATCAGTCTGTTATTTTTCGGTAAGAATATATATATATTTTTTTTGCTGTAACCATATACACCAGGGCTAAGTATAAAATAGAGCATTTCTATTTAAAATATAATTAAAGCTTATTCCTGTAATATTTATCCATCTATTCTGCCCCTCTGTAAAGCAACAGTAATTATTCTTATGCAGGAATTCGTCATACATTAAAGAGAAAAAACAAACAAATAATTGTATTGTGGTCAATTTGACTCAATACTAAAAAGAAAAAAAAGAATACACTATTTTTTCAGGAAATCAAATATAGTTTTCTTAGTTGATGTTTGACGTTAAGAAGAAATAGCCAAATATTTACGTGTCCTCAAAAATTACGATAATCTTGGAGGTTGGTCAGTTGTTTGGGCTAAAAACACCTTCTCCAGTAGCAAATATGTTGTACATTTTTTTTTTTCAGAGCAATTCTGTCTTGCGGTACGTATATGCCTGCTTTGGAACATAACATATTGGCCAAAAATGAAAAAAAAATAAAAATAAAAAACTAGTTCCTAAAACAGCATTTTGGATTTATGACACTATACAGAGTATATTTACACAACTGCTTCTCCACATCAAATGGCGATCTATTTTCTAGTCTTCACTGGTTTTTCCTCGCTATAAATCTTCCTTGCTTAGTCCACAATGGACAATTTCTCGGGCATACAATTCCTTAATTATTGTCTATGATTTCACAGTATTTCAAGTCAATTAAATGAATATAAAAGATAATATTTATAAAATGAATAATTTACCTCTCTTCTGCTCACAAATGATACATTGAAGGTATATGTAGATTGGGTGTCTAGGAAATACTGGCGAATTAAAACCCAAAATAGTTGTTAACTAGGCTGTCTTTAACGAAATATGGATTCTCAAAATTTACTCAAAAGAAAAGGATCATGATTTTTCCTTTATTTATATATTTTTTTCTCATGATTTATATAAATACAACATAGATGTCAGTGATTCAAAAGCTGATCTTTTGACCTCCATTAAGTTTCTTCGGTAATTAAAGACACTAATCAACACTGGGCTATAAGTATGAATCAGTAGTATACGAACAAAATATATTGAATAATCTATGTACCTTTAATATATGAAATGAATTACGCAATATATGGAATAATCTATATACCTTCTAAATATGAATATCTTTTCCCGATATTACCGGCATGGAAATAAAGCTCTCTAACTGGGACTATCACTGTGAAGCTGAATATATGACCATATTAGAATGTGTTTTTTTCGCTATTATTGGTGAATATGACACCTCCAAGCCTTTCGCATTCAGAATCCGAATAAAAAAAAAAACGTGATTGGCGTTGGTTAATCTTCGACTTATATGTATAACAAAATAGTGGGGAATATATATATTAAGATTATTATTAAAACAGCAACCCTTGCAATATTCTACAGCTAAATAACGAAAATATTATTTGCATATATCTTACTACTTTATTTATATATTAGTATGAAAGAATATTCCTTCATACGGTGCTCTCTCTAGCTGCATAGGCTATAATATCTTCTTATAGGCCTTTGGATTTAGCGAAGACAGACGCTCCGAGAACGTCTGAATCATGATTCCTTAATTATAATTTGGCGAATAATATGAATCTGATTTCGTAATGATATTCTTGAATGACAATTAGTATAAATATAATAAATAATACAATATGTTCAATGACTTTTCCAGTCGTACTTTCATTATTTTTAGACAGTCATTGTAGAGAGTTTTATGTAGTAAATAATGACTAAATAGCAAAATTTATGTGATGAATTAATTGCTTATTCTACTTTTTTTTTATAAGCGATCAGGTCCCTCTCTAGCTTTTGTTTTTACATTTTCTTCTTCTGAAAATCAGGAATATTGGATCCATTAGCCCAGGAGAAGCTTCTCAGCAGTCTCTGGTGCATCCATAAGCTTGATAAGGCCGAAGAAGCTATTGGGTTCCCTCCTGACGACGGTCATGTGGCTCTCCATATCACGGATGGACACTTCGGCGTTCTGCAAAAGACCAAAAATAATAAAAAAAGGAAAGACAAACAATGAAGGTCATAGCAGGACTAAGAATAAGAGCATACCAAATCCTGAAGAAATCTGCTATTTTGTTGCAATTTTTATTTCAGAACATGTTTGTATATATATATATATATATATATATATATATATATATATATATATATATATATATATATATATATATATATATATATATATATATATATATATATATATATATATATATATATTCAAGAATGACATATTTATAAAAGATATGCATTTAGAAGAGTATGTTCATGCAAAGCGATCGGCCTTACCCTCTGTAAGTAAGTGGTGCCGGAAGTGTGACATGAATGAGAGGGTTGAGATGGGGTCAGAGAGCATTCCATCACTGGGATTCCATCTACCATTATCTGGTAACCTGAACCAAACCTGCCTTGTTCGTACAATACCTAGAAAACAAAAGAAAGAAAAAAATATGATAAACTCTTTAGATCCTTCCAATAATTGGGTAACCTTATTTTTTAGAGAACAATTATTAGTTCATTACATATGGTAAGAATGTCTGAATACACGATCATTTGCTGTAATTATGCTTAATATCTTACTTTATCGCTTCATCTCTCTCTCTCTCTCTCTCTCTCTCTCTCTCTCTCTCTCTCTCTCCTCTCTCTCTCTCTCTCTCTCTCCTCTCTCTCTCTCTCTCTCTCTCTCTCAAATCTAAATTTCTGAACTCACTAGTCATAGCTCACGCAAATTTGGCATGCTACTTTAAGCAGACCAATCACATGGTACTCTGATATAATACTATAGAAATAAAAAAAAGTGTAGATAACTGTTTCATGCTAAGAAGTTCTTTTATTCAGATAAATATTCTTTCTTTCTGAGTCTTTCTCTCCATTTGTTTATTTATTTATTTATTTTTTTCAAAATAAAACCCGTTCCTGATCAACAACAATTTTTTGATCATTAGATTATGATGTCATGCAGTAAGGAGTATTTAGATAAAAACAATAATGATAATAATAATTATAATAATGATACTACTACTAGAAACATCTATTAGAAACATCTCCACCTCTCAGTTCAGTGCTGTCACCTAATAGTGATGATGTCCCTTCTATCAACAACCCTCAGGTTCGGCAAGCTAGGTTTTCTGTCTCTACTCACAATTTCTTCAGTGCATTGAGTGATGAATGTGACAGTGGTAGTGAAGAAGAAGTAGATCCAGATAAAAGTGATAGCCATCAAGACAACCTGAATACACCATCTAGCATAAATAATCAAATCAGTAACAGGTTACAAAATAGTGATGAAACAACAACGTCCTTTCCCACTACTCCTAACAACGCAACAACAGGCACTAACCAGAACAAGATTCTTCCCAGCACAAACAACCAACCTGGTAAAGAGTTGCAAAACAGCGAAGAAGATATAGAGTCAATCTCCACTACTCCTAACAACACAGCAACTGTCACTAACCAGGACACCCAAATTATATCTTCCAGCACAAATAACCAACCCAGCAATAGACTGCGAAACAATGAAGAAAACAGAAAAGACAAAATAGCAGCAATCTCTACTCTAAACATTCCATCGAAGTCCTCTCCCCCACAGCCACAGTTGCCAAATAATGCAAGTGCAAGGGTTACAGCTCAAATATATATTCGCATTCCTGGCAACCCCTTTGAGAGAGAGATACGTAATACACTGACAAATCAAGGCATTCCTTCTGAAGAAGTCTTGATTAAGGAGCTTTATCGCACACCAAACTGGGTTTCCTTCGCAATAACGATATCGAAAGGATTTGAATATGTGCCTTACAAACTGAATCAATGGCCTACAGGCACAAGTGTCCAGCCATTTCGTGGGAGCAAACAATGGTCATACCAAAATAAACAGCAAAGAGCAAATGGAACAATCCCCTATATGCGAGACTACAGAAAGAGACACGATACAAACCTCTCTTATCGCCGTCCAAGCACAAGAGACTTCTCCTGGAGTGATGGCTCTTACAACCCTAGACACTCACCTAGGCATACAAACTTTGGGAAGGCCCGATCATACCACGGCACGTACTCAAACCAGCATTACACATCCAACGGCAGGTACAGACACCAGGATCCATGGGCTAACCCCAGAACACACTACAATGATGAATTCCCAGCAGAATCATACAGTCGAAACTACAACTATGACTATGGATACCACCCCAATGAAACATGGTAATACCTCGTCTCCTGCTGTTGCTGTTACTGCTGTCGATGTGAAAGTTACTTGTAAATATAATGATAGATTATCTGTCGTACATATAAATGCACAATCCCTGTTATCCCATATACTAGAAATTGAACATAAGCTTGTACAAGAAAATATTGATGTTCTTTGCATTAGCGAATCATGGCTGTATCCGTCAATTAATAATGCATTTATTAATATTCCTTCATATAATATTTATCGCTATGACAGTGGTAGAGGTGGAGGTGTATGTTTATATGTTAAAAATTATTTGAAGGCCACTGAACTAAATCTTGAAACTGAGAAGCACGAAGGAGTGGAAGATAAATGGATCTCTGTCCAACATAAAAAGTTTCCTTCTATTATCATAGGCTGCGTGTACCGCCACCCCAAAGCCTCGGTAACCTCCTTTAGCTATATTTTGGACGTTTTTAAGAGATAATTTTAAAAAACAAACCAGTTTTTATATATGGCGATTTTAATGATGATCAACTAAAAAGAGAAAATAAAATGAGTAGACTTATTAAGAATTTAAATCTAGAACAGATTATAAATAAACCAACTAGAATCACTCCCACTTCAGTTTCCCAAATCGATCTAGTAATAACAAACTCCAAACATATGATAACTAAGTGTGACGTAATGCCAAGCCCTATAGCAGACCACGAGGAAATTGTAACGTCCCTAAATATTCGCAAACCAAAGAGACAACCAATCTTTAAAACATTCAGATGCTTAAGAAATTATTCACAAGAATTACTTTGTAGTTTACTTATGAATGAAGTACATAAATTAAATGAAATTCTATATACCGATAATATAAATAAACAAGTAAGAATTTTAACCAGTGTCTTATCATCATGTATAGATCGATGTGCACCACTCGTGACAAGAGAAATATTTCGTCCCCCCGCTCCTTGGATAACAGATGACATAAAAAACATTATGAAAGAAAGAGACAAACTACAAAATGAAGTAAAACTACAAAGAGATAATATCCCTTTAAGAGAAAAGTTTACAGAGCATAAGAAACAAGTAAAATCATTATTAAGTAACAGTAAGAAACAGTATTACAAAAATGAATTTCAAAACGCTAAAGGCAATATCTCTGATACATGGAAAATTGCTAAAACCATGCTTTCCAATAACTGTAATAAAAGTAGTAACATATCAATTATACCCGATGAGGTAGATGTAAGTGCTAAAGCAGAAGAGTTCAATAATTTTTTCGCTGAAGTGGGGAAAAAAACCTTTGAAAAAACAAAAAAAGAAATAATAAATGAAATCAATAATAGTAATGGTGGTAATAATAATGATGATGGTAGTAGTAATAATAATAGAAATGTTGATAATGGTGTAAATAATAATGATGGTGGTAGTAATGGTAATGATAATAGTGATGATGGTAGCAATAATAATAATAATGTAAATTTGGAAGAACATAGTGCATTCAATAGAAGTACTGATGTCTTTAACCCTACTACAGTAGATTGTAATACAGTAATCTTAGTAATAAAAAATCTGAAAGACTCTAATGCATATGGATCAGATGGAATTTGTTTTCGTTTTATTAGAGATTCATTATTTGTAATAGCTTATTATCTGACGGTAATAATCAATACTTCCATAGTTACCAATATCTACCCAGATTTATGGAAAAATCCCCATGTAATTCCTGGTTTTAAAAATGGAAATCCTGACGACGTCTCTAACTATAGACCAATCTCTTTACTACCAATTTTATCAAAGATACTTGAAAAGATTGTTGCAAATCAGTTAAGTGAGTTTCTTGAAAAAAATAAACTTATTGCAAAAAGTCAACACGGTTTCAGGCCAAAATTATCAACTGAAACTGCCTTATTGAAAATATCAGATGAAATATACAAAAATATAGATAATAAGAAAATATCATTGCTACTACTACTCGATCTTTCTAAAGCTTTTGATAGTGTAAACCATAGTATATTATTAGAAAAATGCAAAAAAATGAACATTGACCCAAGCTGGTTCGAGAACTATTTAAAAAACCGCTACCAGTCAGTCAGAATAAAAGATACAGTTTCAAGTTCCAAGAAGGTATTGTTTGGGGTCCCTCAGGGATCGATCCTAGGACCTATACTTTTTCTAATATATGTAAACGATCTAGTAAAATATTTACCTAACTGTTATGTCATTCAATATGCTGACGATACTCAAATCTTAATTGAAGGAGAAATTAATGATTTAGAAAATATTATTCGTAGAGCAGAAGAAATTTTGTATATGGCTAAACGTTACTTTCTAAAAAATGGTCTGTTACTTAATGAAACTAAAACCCAATCTATTCTTATCGGATCCAGACAATTATTATCAGAAGTTGATGACAATCTTCATATAAATTTTAACGGTAATATCATTAAGCCAATGAACTCGGTAAAGAACCTAGGTGTCTATTTTGACCGTTACATGAATTTTGAAATGCATATAGATGAAATTTATAAAAAAGTAATGGGTACTCTAATATATCTAAATAGGGTAAAAGACTCATTTGAAACATCAACTCGTATAATAATTGTCCAGTCCTTAGCTATGAGTTTAATTAATTACTGTCTCAAAGTTTGGGGATGTACAAATAAGACTCAATTACAAAGAATACAAAAGTTACAAAACTTTGCAGCACGAGTGGCTGTTGGCAATGTAAGAAAATACGAGCACATCTCTCCTGTTTTAAAAGATCTAGAATGGATAAAGATTAGAGATAAATATGTTTTTGATATATGTACCTTTGTTTTTAATATACTAAGAAACAATATTCCTGATTGCTTGTATAATTTTTCTACAGTAAGCTCAGTTACCGGGTTAACTACCCGTCAAGGGGAAGATTTATTAGTACGAAGGTCTAAAACTGATATTGGCTCAAGAGATATAAACATTCGTGGACCTCATTTATATAATCAGCTTCCCAGAGAACTAAAAAATGCTGGTTCAGTGTATACTTTTAAATATAATCTTAAGAAGTTACTCTTAAAGGAAGATTTTACTTGTAAATTTTAATTGTACACCCATATTTGAATACCCAATGTATGTTGGAAATAAAGCATTATTATTATTATTATTATTATTACTACTACTACTAATAATAATAATAAAAATAATAATAATAATAATAATAATAACAATAAAACAATAATAATAATAATAATAATAATAATAAAAAGAAGAAGAAGAAGAAGAAGAAGAAGAAGAAGAAGAAGAAGAAGAAGAAGAAGAAGAAGAAGAAGAAGATGCTACAGAGCTTCCATGAATTAACACTCAATGAAGTTTTAAATTTAGGAGTCTTAGCGGTCCGTCAGTTCTTCGGATGTAAAGGTCCATCAATAAACTTTTATGAGGCCAATAAACTACGTATTGGCTTTTTGTGTACGTGTCTGCTTGTAATAATGATCTCATAAGGTCTTCTACACCTCACCCAAAAAAGGTGAACCACAGATTGAATTCTCAAATGGCTACATTTGCACCTCAAAGTTTGTTTTCTGTTATATATATATATATATATATATATATATATATATATATATATATATATATATATATATATATATATATATATGTGTGTGTGTGTGTGTGTGTGTGTGTGTGTGTGTGTGTGTGTGTGTGTGTGTGTGTGTGTGTGTGTGTGTGTGTGTATATTTTTTTTTCGGTTTTATGTCACGGACTCCATTTTATACCAAGGGCTAGGACGGTTAACTTCTTGTTTTGGCAGATGTAATCGTTACCCTAAGTGCATGCCCTTGCTAACCTCAGACCGTGACGGGGCGAGAACCCTGGAGCTGACGCCTCAAAGTCGCGGACACTACCGCTTGAGCCACGGTGACTATATATATATATATATATATATATATATATATATATATATATATATATATATATATATATATATATATATATATATATATATATATATATATATATTATTTCTTAGGTAAATGATGAGCACCGAAGATATGGCAGCTGAGAGCCAAGTCTTATTGTTTATTTATTAATTGATAAACTCATTTGTATTCTATTTCTATGTTCATTTATTTATTAATTTCAAACATAATTTCAAATATCAATCTGCACAACAGATAATATTTAGTGGTGAAGGATAAATAGACCATACCCGCATTCCCTGTCTTTCGTATATATACATAAATATTAGCTAAAACTTTATTGAAAACAATAATAATGAATATGAAAATAAAATATAATAACTTACCATCCTATCGTCGCTAGGCTATGGTAGCGGAAGCATTCATGTATTTACGAGTATATAATTATGATGGTAATGTTGTGAAGAAGAAGAAGAAGAAGAAGAAGAAGAAGAAGAATAGCAGCAGCAGAAGTAGTAGTAGTAGTAGTAGTAGTAGTAGTAGTAGTAGTAGTAGTAGAAGAAGAAGAAGAAGAAGTAGAATAGTAGCAGTAGTAGTAGTAGTAGTAGTGTAGTAGTAGTAGTAGTAGTAGTAGTAGAAGAAGAAGAAGAAGAAGAAGAAGAAGAAGAAGAAGAAGAAGGTTAGCTAAAAAACAATTATAACTATAGCACCAATAATAATAATAATAATAATAATAATAATAATAATAATAATAATAATAATAATAATAATAATAATAATGAAACGCAAGCATAAAGGTCAATAGAAGGGAGTGTCATAGTACCTGAGCATAGAGGTAATAGAGGCCAGATTCCTTAACCGAGACGGTACCTCTCCTGAGAGCATATTTACGATTCAGTCCTAATTTGTCCATCCAAATAGCTGGCGCCCATTCTTCATGGGTCGCTCCGTCAGATACTGCAAACAGGAGTAATATGGTTTGAAAAGAAGTTGTCCATTATAATACGATACAAAAGTATTAAAATATAGCATTGCAATTAATTTATGAGAATTTTAGGCATTTATATATAAATAAAATGGAAATTATCGAATAAGTTATGCTTATCAAAGGAGTCTAAATGTTGGTTTTGTTACATAGGCTGAATCAAGCAGAACTTACGATGGTGGGCAGAAGTCCTGTTGGCGGGAATGGCAACGAAGTGCCCCAGGGTGAGAGCTGATCTAGCGGTGCGACGCCCCCTGCGTCTGGCCTGCTTCTTTCGGGGCCTCTTCTTCTTGGCGTCCTGACACAAGACAGAAGCACAGATGAAGATGTAAATAAACATACTTTATGGAAAAGCGAAATGAGTGAGTCCATAAATAAGGTGCTAATTCAAAAACAGTAAATAAAGGAAATCCTAATTTAATGGCGTGATTGAGGAACTAATTTAATTGGTTAGAATATACAAAACTAATGAAATTCTATAGTTAAGGGATGCAAAAGGAAAATAAGTTCTAAAATACTTTCGTTTTTCTATCAATAAATCGGCTGTGTTCATTTTCACACCCAGATGTACCAATTTTAAGTTTGTCTAATTCTTCTTCCATCACTGGCCATCAGGAAAATGCTCACAATAAATGTATAATTTGGACCCAATAAGCCTTATTTCATTTGAGCATAATCATGTATTCCTACCTTTCCAAGGTATGGGTTAAGAAGGGTATTGGAAATTCGCTGCCTCAGAGCTTCGGGTCCTTGTTCCACCACCGTTGGGATTTGAGAAGAAGAAGAACTCGCGGGCGCAACACTGTTGCGAATCACTGGCGACTGACCGTCGTGGCGCTCCGTGGCCTAATATGGGGTTGATAATTATGAACCACGTGCAATGGGTACGGATACAAATGCAACCCATGAAAATGAGGTTGCATTATTTTTATTATTTAGAGAAGAAGAGAGTGGATTTTCTTGAAAGAAATGAAAGGTCATACTGAAGATAAAAAAAATGGTGAACTGATTTCCGATAAAGAGATCGGTTTCATGGAATAGAAAGAGACCATATAAGGAAATGAAAAGCTGGAGATAAGTGTTCTTAAGAAAGGAGGTCAAGGTTTTGAGGGCACTGGGAGGGAAAGAGGTTAAGAGGTGATAAAACGGAGAGAAAGGTCACGGTAACCCAGTAGGTCAGGGGGTAAAGGATGACTGGACTCTGATGGAAGTTCTTATAAAATAAGGTTAAAAACTATTTGTAAGAGGGATTTTGATAGAAAGTAGCCACAAGGAACTTGTTTTTGTTAAAAAAAAAAGGACAAACATAAGAGATGAGTACAAAACAAAGAAAAACAAATAACAAAATTAATTGATTAATAAACTGATGTATATATGGATACAGTTAGATCTAAACTAATATGTGACAAGACATTTAAATTACTGTGAATATTCGAACTGTTCATGGACATAGCAAATGTAATTCTAAAAAAGAAAAGAAAACAAAATGTGCGTGTAATAAAAAAAAATTATGATTATACTGATGAAAAGTGTTAACTTAGGTTTAAGCATTAATAATAAATATATCGATAATTAGAAACTTTGAAAAGAAAGAGAAGGAAGATGCAAAAATCCATCCTGTATGTAAGCTACAATATATAGAGGGTCAAAATGGAAAATAAAATAGTTTGGCAATCATGGCATTTACCAAAGCATAATAAATGCATGGATCCAAATACACAAACAACCAGGTGTTATCTATCAATCTATCTATCTATCTATCTATCTATTTATCTGTCTATTTATCTATCTATCTATCTATCTATCTATCTATCTATCTATCTATCTATCTATATGTCCACACACATACACACAAACACACACAGGTCCACGCACACAAATACACACACACACACACACACACACACACACACACACACACACACACACACGGGAGTATATATGTGCATTTTTTCATTTCATCTACATATACACAAGCAACACATAAAGAAAGACAAACGAATGCTATTACATGGCGCAATTGTAGTATCATGGATTTAAGAGTTTGGCACTTTAATCTGTCATGTACGTTCATCTATAAACTAATTAATATACACAAACAAACAAGATAACAATAGGCTTCTTAAGTTCCGGTTTTAAGTCACGGACTCCCTTTTCTACCATGGGCTAGGACGGTTGCCTTCTTGCGAAAAATTTGTTTTGGCAGATGCAATCGTTACCCTGAGCGCATGCCCTTGTTAACCTCAGACCGTGACGGAGCGCGAACCCTCGACCTGACGCCTCAAAGTCGCGGGCGCTACCGCTTGAGCCACGGTGACTACTAACAATAGGCTTCTTAAGACCTAGCAAAATGGCAGTAGGCCTAGTCTCATTTGCAATAAATTTAAGTAACTTGAGAAAGTCGTGATATGTTGATATTTACAACGAACTAAAGCTAATTAGACTATAACATCCTCTTAATTTTATCTATGATTGTAAGAGAGACCAGAAAAGTGCCATGGTCAGTATTAATTTTGCTACCGCGTTCTATTCTATAGATAAATTGAATGTTAAATCTATCATCTTGTTGTATAATGTTGTTATATAATATTGTATAAACCAACCACCTGTACATGCATTCACCAAGTTCACAAACTACCTTCACAAAGGACTCTCTGAACAGGACATTGGCGGGGTTTTGGTTAGCATGATCACGGGATTCCTGCCGACGGCGAATTGCCCTCCCTTCCCCATGGAGACTCTGGGCAATGACACCAAGCAACAGGAATGGCAGCAGCAGGAACAACAGCAGCAGTGACGCAGCAGGTAGTATCAGCAGGGCATTAGAATTAACAGGAAGTACATATATATAATTAAAAGTATGTAGAAGAACAGCCATGACAGGTCGTGTGGTAGAAAGTCAAAATTTTGAGTGAAATGGTGACCAAAGGGTTAATTAATGTCACAGGACAGAGTCAAGGACTAGTAAGGTTCAAAGTGTCAAGGAACGGGGCCTTGAAAGATCGTAATAGCGACGTGGATAATCTGTTAAGAATTATCTCATAGTCTATATACAGTATTAAAGGCGTTTTGCTCTTCAATGCGAATAGTGTTAAAACGTGGAGAAACTTTTAAAATAACATGAAGTCGGGTTCAATAATTTGTAAATGTGTCAGTAAGTAACGTTAATTGATTAATACATTCCTGTGTTGGAAGATGCTGAGAACTGCTCATGCAAAAAGAGTAAGTCAATTAGCACACGAAACACACACATGAGAATTTTAGGATAACATATATTCACACATTGAACGATAACATCTCTTGTAATATATAAAAAACAAAGGCTTTGATGTGCTTGAGATATTTAGTAATGACAATTAGAAAAGCAGACTGAGATAACAAAAATGTTGAATGGGCATAACTACCATTTATATAAGTACATTAAACTGATAGCAAGCCAAAGAGGTTAAAACTTATTCATTTTAAATATTTATTTATGATAGGAAAAAAATCCAATATCCAAAATGTTTATAAAGAAACCTTAACTACTCAAGATTCATTCTATGATAAAATAAGGATGCTTATCAACGTAAACATAGTAAAAATTAATGACATTTTATAAAGCATGCAAGAAAAAAGTTTGCAATTTGGAGAGAACTTAGCTCAATTAATAAGAAAATATTTATCATTCTATCATTCCAGAGAAAAATGTGAACTATATAGGTAAAAGAATACTGCCATTTCAATAGCAAAAAATCATGAGAGAGAAATCGTAATAATTTCGCTAAAGAACAGAACACAATTGGCCAATTCTATATGAGTTCATGCAATTACCGATAAAATATTGACTGTAATGTAATAAGTAAGATTCTAAATGAGAAATCTGTATCAAATTCTGGCATACCTTGACACGGGATCTCCTCTCAACCATTGGCATATGACGTGTCTGGATGCGATTGACAATTTTCTGTTCTTGGCTGTCGTCCTCGTAGTCGTCATCATCATCGTCGTCGTCGCTTCCATTAGGCCTGGAGAAAATTTCAGTTCCTGAATCTTCTGGGTACCTCTGCCGTCTCTTTTTAGGGACCCACAAGTTGGATACTCTGAAGGTGGAGGAAGGTGTTAGTTTGCCACAAAGAAAAAGAGGGGAAAAATAGAAAAGCATTTATTCTTTTTCTTAAAAAGGAGAACTGTTGCAAAGACTCAACCTTATATAAGAAAGTGCTAATGGAAGTATTGATCATCAGTACTTTGATAGATAGCTTGAATAATAGATACTTTCTGTTATTTCAGTATTTTCACCAATGATTGAAGTAATTGGGATGTGTTAATGCAGTGTGCAGGCAGCATTGTGCAACGTTGGAAATGTTATGACTCCAAGGAGAACGTAGATGTTATTGAGAGTCCATGATTACCAGATCTACGATACATTGCAGAGCAAAAGTATTTGTTTGATGCTTGGTTAAAATGTCGTTGTTAACTAAGAATTGGCTATACTGCTGGATCAGTATATTAAATTTTGGCAATGAGTGGATGTGAAAATTATTGGAACCAATTAAGCAGAAAGTGAGCTAACAAGAATTTTGTTTTTGTCCTGTATAACGAAGCGAATATGTAAAAAAAAAAAAAAAAAAAATATATATATATATATATATATATATATATATATATATATATATATATATATATATATATATATATATATATATATATATATATATATATATATATATATATATATATTCCATTTCAAGCAGACTTTGACGCCATAGTAGCAGACTGTAATTTACGATACAGCTAAGCTTTGTGTGTAAGTTTCTTTTGATTAATTAGCCATTATATGTAAAAAAAAAAAAGAACAAGTTTCTGGTATAGTTCATTCAGAAAGATTACACTGAAAAAAATGCCTAGAGTATGTCAAACAGTAATACTTTTCTTTAAAAAAAAAATGAAAAAAAAAAGCCTGTTGAGTATATTCATAGAAAAGTTACTTTATTTTCTGTATGTAACCTCTTAAACTGGTATCTCATATGCAATGTTAATTATTCTGGCTTTTTGTTTGCAATGGTAAGGTAATAATATTTTATTGACAGGTTCAGCATTGCCTAGACTCTATTTATACATTTTATTTTCAAACTGATTAGAAATCCTTAAGAATAGATAAATGAATAGATAGTAATTAATGAATAAAATATTTAAAAAAAATAGATTATCAGATAAATATATAAATAAATATAATGAATGATAAATGAATGAATGTATAACTAAATAAATAAATAAAAAATTAAATAAATAAATAAAAAAAAATAAAAAAAAATAAATGAATTAGAGAAACATTCAATGACATTAAATTGTCATCTAAATGACACAACCAAGTGACAAATTATAAGATGGATCGTCTCTCTCTCTTAGTGAAGAGGAAAAGTTGAATATTTTTTGCCTGTGGCATGGTTTGGCGTCACAACAGATTCACTATTATTACGGTATGATGGATACAAACTGTTCCTAAGTGAGGCAATGTACTAACACTACACTTACTGATATTTATGTCAATGCATGCATAGCGTGTCATCCAGCAGACAACATGACGCTGGCATCCTATCCGACTACTAGAGGCGCCACCATATCAAAATTGAATCGCTGAAGGGACAGTGAAGGTTCTCATATATATAAGCTCTGGTATAATTCTCATCATCATCAACATCGCCACCAAAGCCATGAGCAGATGAGGCGTCATTGAAATTCCCAAACTTTTTGCTTTTTTTTGTTGTGCCTTTATTTCTATGAGGTAAAATGTGACTAATTTTTTTTTTTATGAGTGTGACACCGGGACAGGTAAAAACTGTCCTCATCAATAAAGGCCCAGGCACGAGAAAATACCAAGACGAATGAAAGAAAAAGGTTAAGGACAAGGCAGAGATGAGGTAATGTCACACAAAGGAACACGACAGACATAAAAAAAGTCAAAGTTCAGAGGACCCAGAGATATGGAGGACTAGGCCCTGAATGACGATAGATCTTCTCTTTGAAGGATGATAGGTCATAAGAATTAGGAAAGACAGGAGGAGTTAATATATGATGAGGTACGTCTTTGACAGGTCGGCCATTATGGTATTGATACAATGGCGCCTCTAGTGGTCGGGTGTGGCGTCAGCACCAAGTTGACAGTGGAGTAAGTGAACTCATTATTATATAATCTCTGATGAGAATCAAATCTCATGACATCATTCGGAATTGTCAATATAATTTCCATTTTGTTTCACGATACATCTCTCGTAGGCTTTGCTTAAAGTACACGGCCTGTACTAGCCTGCTGGCTAGTACAGTGGTAACGCGCTGGCTTCGAATTCACGAGGTCGAAAGATCGGTTCCCGTCCAAGACCGAGAGTTTAAGCTGTTTCCTGGCAGGTTACTGCTGTGGCTGGGCACCACAGTGGGGGGGTTGGGGCTTGCCCCGGCTGACGAATACCCATTGTATTGTAATGGAAATAAAGGTTTATTATTATTATTATTATTATTATTATTATTATTATTATTATTATTATTATTATTATTATTATTATTATTATTATTATTATATTATAATATGCCGAGAAAGTGAAACTAAGTCTTGAGTATATTTAGATATATCATCGTACTACTGATACTGATGTAATCAACGAGATATACATTTAGTGGTTTTGACGATGTAAAAAATATATGCTTAAGTTCCAACTACGAGCGTTTGTTTGTCAACAACCCACTTTTTTTTTTTTTTTTTTTTTTTTTTTTGCTATTTTTAGGGAAGTTTTTCGCAGCTGATATCAAAGTTTTCCTCTGGTATTAACTGTTACCATATAACCATTTTCTATGTAGCACATATGAGGAAACCAACTTATATATATCAGGTAACAGAAATTCCACAGGTAAAAAACAAAAAAGGCTGCCGCGCATGTAATGGAAAGAGAATTGCTGCGCATGTAATGGAAAGAGAATTGCTGCACATGTAATGGAAAGAGAATTGCTGTGCATATAATGGAAAGAGAATTGCTTCGCATGTAATGGAAAGAGAATTGCTGCGCATATAATGGAAAGAGAATTGCTGCGCATGTAGTGGAAAGAGAATTGCTGCGCATGTAATGGAAAGAGAATTGCTGCCCATGTAATGGAAAGAGAATTGCTGCGCATGTAATGGAAAGAGAATTGCTGCGCATGTAATGGAAAGAGAATTACTGCGCATGTAATGGAAAGAGAATTGCTGCGTATGTGATGGAAAGAGAATTGCTGCGCATGTAATGGAAAGAGAATTACTGCGCATGTAATGGAAAGAGAATTGCGGACATAGGTCACTGGAGGTCGATAGCCCAAGGTAATCTGAGAGGCGGTGTTAGACTTCACCTAATGAATGTGCATTTTGACGTGTGTATGGCGCCAAAGGTTTACCTCTAAACTTACTTATGTAACGATGGCCAGATTACACAGGTCGTATGGAGACTGTATCGCGACTATATAAAATAAATGTCAGTTTACTTAATTGCATAAACAAAACACTGGAATCTGCAACACAACATCACAGAGCATTAGGTACAGTTGGTGGTGTTTTATGTACATTAGTAATGTGTAAGGTCGAATTTCGGCCTGAAGCAATATATATATATATATATATATATATATATATATATATATATATATATATATATATATATATATATATATATATATATATTAATTATCTGAATTTCATTGATTAGTTCCTATATTAGAATTTGTGACTTGAACTAAAGGCAGTATTATGTAGCTGGATCTATCTATCTATCTATCTATCTATCTATCTATCTATCTATCTATCTATCTATCTATCTATCTATCTATCTATGTATATATATATATATATATATATATATATATATATATATATATATATATATATATATATATATATATATATATATATATATATTAATAAAACAAGGGAATAATCCTTGGAAGGTGAAGTACAATTTCATAGTTTCATGTAAAGAAGTAGTTAGCATGAAAACATTATCCAGATGTATAATAACAGCTTAAATAAATTTACACTATGAGGTCATGTAAATTGGAATGTGAAGACTCATTGTCGTGTCTTTCCGCGCATCTTTTTTTTTCTTTTGTGCATGTGTGTGTGTGTGTGTGTGTGTAAATGTGCGCGTGTGTAGTGCAATTTAAAAAGTTTAATCTCTTTTTCTGGAATATCTAATTCACAGCCCTCCTTATTTATTTTCACTCCAAGGTATAAAATATTATATACTAAGTTCTTTTTATTCAAATGAGTACTGATAAAAGTGCTTATTGTTTTAGAGAGTATTTATACTTAGGCATCAACTATTTATCTATCACGGAATTATTACATAATGATAAATAATTAAACAAAAGGACATTTTTTAGAGAAATAATTCTTCTTTGATAGCCCTGAATGGTCTCGGCAGGATGTCCACAAACCCCACTGAAAGATTATTTCAGCATATATAAAGCAATTTCTCTTGTGCAAAAGAGCTCCTATGTTCCGGTTTTACGTCACGGACTCCCTTTTCTACCAAGGGCTAGGACGGTTGCCTTCTTGCGAAGGACTTGTTTTGGCAGATGTAATCGTTATCATGAGTGCATGCCCTTGCTAATCTCAGACCGTGACGGGGTGCGAACCCTCGACCTGACGCCTCAAAGTCGCGAACGCTACTGCTTGAGCCACGGTGACTACTACAAGAGTGCTCCTATGTTAAATTAGATTATTACCACGTTTAATATTTTGACAGTGTGGGGGGGGGGGATGGTAGCTCAGTTGTGAGAGCGCAGGTCGGAAAGTGCCGAGCCTGACAAAAGAGGGTTCGATCCTGCAATGGGCTACATCCTGCCATGGACGTTAGAGAGGATATCTAACTTTCATCCCCTAGCCTCAGCTTGTCTTATTCCACCTTTAATCGAATGGGAATTATTACGATAAATGTTTGTTTGTTTATTCCGGTTTTACGTCACGGACTCCCTTTTCTACCAAGGGCTAGGACGGTTGCCTTCTTGCGAAGGACTTGTTTTGACAGATGTAATCACTACCCTGAGTGCATGCCCTTGCTAACCTCAGACCGTGACGGGGCGTAAACTCTTGACCTGACGCCTCAAAGTCGCGGACACTACTGCTTGAGCCAAGGTGACTACCTGATTTACGATACATAAAGAAGCAAAAAAGCAAAAAAAAAAAAAAGTTAATCTACATACTCCTTTAGAGACTCTTCATTCATTGTATCAGCTATCCTTTACTGAAGTGTGCATCTTGGACGTTAAGGTTTTGCACAGTACTGAAGGGCACAGTATTTGCACATGGCTTCATGCCTTCAAGGTAACTTAGCCTCTAACATGGCAACAGATGGACATGGCGCAAGGGGATTCCCAAAGCCTTGTGCTTATATAATTCTTTGACTCATTATTTTCCCCTCAGAACTCATTTATAGTCCTGTGTTTGAATCCTACATCAGAACTTTTCCCTATTCTCCGAGTTCTTGAAAAACGTGAGTTTGATACTCTCTCTCTCTCTCTCTCTCTCTCTCTCTCTCTCTCTCTCTCTCTCTCTCTCTCTCTCTCTCTCTCTCTCTCTCTCTCTCTCTCTCTCTCTGACAAATATAGTATTCATACAAAGAAGCAATGTTAAAGCATTTGAAAGAGCTTCAACTGAATCAGAAATAAATCCTGTCACAAAAATGAAGGGAGTGTTACGCAAAGACCTGAGTTTTGGAGAGAATGACTTTACACAATACAAAACGAATCATTAGGATAAGTTAGAGAGCTTCTCACTATGTTGACTTACATAGCAGGCTCCCCTATCAATATTGATCTCAGAGACTACTACTACTACTACTACTACTACTACTACTACTACTACTACTACTACTACTACTACTACTACTACTACTACTAATAATAATAATAATAATAATAATAATAAATAATAATGTATTTAAAGAGGAAGTCAAGAAGTTAAATATCTAGGACAGTTTAACGATAACTTCCTTCTCTTCAAAAGAAAACAATTTAAATAGACCTGACAAAATCCTATTGAAGTTCCTTGAAATACAAGGTATATTTATGGGCATCTTGGCTGCAGTTTGCTACCATAGTTAGGTCCTTCAGTACTTTTTAGGCGGTACTGCCCCTCACATCTGATTACATTATTTCAATACCCTAAGTTGGAGTTAAAAGTAGTTTTCAAAAAATAATTAACATCTTGCCAAATTGTTGTTATTGTCGAGGTCTGCAGTAATTTTTTTTCTGCCTACGTTCCTGGGCATCAGTAATGTATTCACTCATTATATTATTATAATTATTAGCGAATATTTATTGTCTGAGTTTTATAACAAAACTTCCTAAATGGTTAGCGGCAGCTTGTCCTAGTGGGGAAAAACACTGCGATCATATCTGTGGACCATTTCCTTATTTAAAACTTAATATATACTTGGCGATGGCGGTTTAATAGCCAAAGGGGCGGTTTCGTGCGAAAAGACGTCCATATATGGTTAGGCACCTCATCCATCGTCAGGAGGGACACGCCCCTTCTCATCCTCGGTCTCCCTCCTTCATCCCTCTCTCGGTAGGCGCCAGTAACTCCCACGCAGACGTCATGCACCTTTTGATAGTTCCCTTGACTTTATTTTCTTCATTATCTTTCACTCTTTCATTTCTTTTCCGAGTACGTCTCTCCCTTTCCTCTTTTCGATCCCTCTCACCACTCTCCGGTTTCTACCATTTCAAGTTATTCATTTTTTCCAGCCCTAATCGGAGGTCTCTCTGTCTTATATTATTTTGATCCTTTTTTTCTCATTTTCCAATTATTTTCCTCTATTACTATGGCATCATTCTTTCTCTTCTGTTATTTAGTTCATTCAAGTGTTTGCTCTGTTTCGTATATATTCTTAGTATACACACACACACACATATGAGAGCTCGCGAACACACACACACACACACACACACACACACACACACACATATATATATATATATATATATATATATATATATATATATATATATATATATATATATATATAGATAGATAGATAGATAGATAAATAGATATAGATATATCCACATACATAAACATAAACTGACTCACCTGACACTTTGCAAGTATAATTATTAGTTGATTATGATATTAAAGTTTGAAATCACTCTTTATGAAGCTCAGTCCTCGTGACTGAACTGCTTAGTGGAACTCATTAATGTTCCTATTGCCAACGTATTTATAAAATGATAAACAATATAAAAACACAGATAAAGTAAATAATTCGAGACGTTTTTAATTTATTCATGAAACTGATTTACGCTTGGCCGAAATCCATCACCTGATTTGAATGAAAAACAACAACAACAACAACAACAACCACCTAATTTAATGTTCAAAAAAATGAACTAGTTGTTTTTTAGCTCGTAATTGTTCATTGTTGAACTATAGTCCCAAAAGTACATCGACAGGAGAAAAAAAAGGAGTAAATTATGACGAAGGAGGAACCTAAATGATTCATTAGCAAGGGAGGGCGACCGTTAGGGTATACACACGTGGTGTATACAGTACCTTACATGTCTAATACCTTTTGCCTGAGCTCCGTTGGAATCATGATGAGAAGAACACGCGCTCGTTAATCATGTACAGTACGCGAACTTGTTTAGGATGCTGCTGGTGGTGGAGCCACAAGATAAGAAAAAGAAGAAGAAGAAGAAGAAGCGAGAGAAGTGAAGAGAAGCTATAGATTGTTTAGATTACGATGCAAGATATGAAGTAAGCATTCAAAAAGAAGAAGAAGAAGAAGAAGAAGAAGAAGAAGAAGAAGAAGAAGAACAACAACAACAACAACAACAACAACAACAACAACAACAACAGAAAGAAGAAGAAGAAGAAGAAGAGGAAGAAGAAGAAGAAGAAAAGGAAGAAGAAGGAGAAGAAGAAGAAGAAGAAGAAGAAGAAGAAGAAGAAGAAGAAGAAGAAGAAGAACAACAACAACAACAACAACAACAACAACAACAACAACAACAACAACAACAACAGAAAGAAGAAGAAGAAGAAGAAGAAGAAGAAGAAGAAGAAGAAGAAGAAGAAGAAGAAGAAGAAGAAGAAGAAGAAGAAGAAGAAGGTAAATGAAGTCATGATGAATCTTCAGTAGATCTAATTAAATCAATATTAAAACACAAAACATATATCTATATTTTCAGTATATGACTTCTTTTATAGCATACAAGCTAACTGAGGCACTGAGGGATATGTGAAGAATTAAAACCTCTTTCATATAAACAACACACACACACACACACACACACACACACACACACACACACACACACACACACACACACACACACACACACACACACACACACACACACACATATATATATATATATATATATATATATATATATATATATATATATATATATATATATATATATATATATATATATATGTGCGTGTGTGTGTGTGTGTGTGTAAAGTAGTGAAGGTCTTGTACTTAGAGTAGACTGGCCAGGACAGCTAAATGTTAAAGTCTTCCTTCAATTACGATTCTTTTCCTATGCCTTCATCTACACCGCATATTCTTGCCTTCATCTACACCGCATATTCTTGTGAATTCGTCACACATCTCTTAGTATTTTTTCACATCTGACAAGACACAACACTCTACTCTGTTTCTTTTTTCTGTATGTTATATATATATATATATATATATATATATATATATATATATATATATATATATATATATATATATATATATATATATATATATATATATATATATATATATACACACACACACACACACACAGTATGGCGTAACTTGAGTTATCCCTCAATTTCAATATCTGTATATTTTTTCATATCTAATATATATTACTTAATTGTTTTCCGTATTAATTTCTAATAATATGGGGTGTCCCGTTTCAGCGATCAATGCATAAAACTATT
>JAXCGZ010010054.1:5000-7500 GCA_037179515.1 Halocaridina rubra
TCAGTCCTCTATCCTCCATCACTCTTCTCCACTCCTCAAGCTTCTCCTCCACTACCTCTCGTCTGTTGCTACACAGTACAATGTCATCTGCAAAGAGCATACACCATAGTGACTGATCTCTAATACCCTGGGTTACTACATCCAAGACCAGCTCAAATAGATATGGACCCAAAGCAGACCCTTGATGCAGACCAACATTTACTGAGAGACATTTCGTCAAGCCCACACTGCTCTTAACATTTGCCTCTACCCTCTCATACATATCTCATATGATTCTTACATATTTCTCGGGGACTCCCTTTTCTCTACTACACCTCCACACCTCTTGACGTGGTACTCGATCATATGCCTTTTCCAGGTCAATAAACACCATATGCAGTCCTTTCTGTTTCTCCCGATGCTTTTTCATCATATATCTCAAGGCAAATATGGCATCCACTGTCCCTCTTCCAAGTATGAAGCCAAACTGTTCATCCCCAATTGTCGTATCTCTCTGAGTCTCCTCTTTATGATCTTCTCCCATATCTTCATAGTATCACTTAACAACTTTATACCTCTATAGTTTCCACACTCCTGAATGTCTCCCTTCCCTTTATAGATTGGGATGATAGGCTTCCTCTCCACTCCTCTGGCATCTTTTCTTGACTAGAGATCTTTTGCATTAAGTCCCACAAGATATCTATGCCTTCCTCTCCAAGACTCTTCCATACCTCCACTGGCATCTTATCAGGTCCTGCTGCCTTTCCATTTTTCATTTTCTTACTGCCCGCTCTACCTCTCTTCTAGCCACTGTTGTAACTACTTCATTTGGAAGTCCATCTCAAATACTGGTCTTGGGTTCTCTTCATTTAGTATTCCTTCAAAATAAGTTTACCATCTGCTCTTTATATCATCCTCTTCTGCTAGAACTATTCCATAGTTATCCTCTATTTGTCTTACTTGGGTCAAGTCCTTGGATGCAGCATCTCGGGCGTTGGCAATTCATCATATTTTCTTCTCTCCTTCTGGTGTTTCCAGCTCTTGATAGACTTCATTCAATGTCTCTGCCTTTGCTTTTACTACTGTTCTCCTTGCCTCCTTCTTTGCCTGCTTGTACTCTTCTTTATCCTGCTCCAAGCCAGATAAATCTGCCTTTTTCTTAGCTTCTTTCTTGTTTTTCACCCATTTTTGCACTTCCACATTCCACCA
Source organism: Halocaridina rubra (assembly GCA_037179515.1). Lineage (NCBI taxonomy): Eukaryota > Metazoa > Arthropoda > Malacostraca > Decapoda > Atyidae > Halocaridina > Halocaridina rubra. Next base: position 6,189 of record JAXCGZ010010054.1, read on the forward strand.
CCATGACTCTTTATCATTTGGTGGTTTCCTTCCTGATGACTTTACAAGTACTCCTCACCAACCCTCAAAATTACCTTACTATTCTCTGTTCACCATTCTTGCCCATCCTCACAATCTTATTGCTTCCAAGACTCTTCCCTTAAACATAGCTCTCAGCTCTGCATCTTTCAATCTCCACCACTTTATCTTTGGGTCCATCCTCGGCTTCTTACTTTTCCTACATTTCCTGAGCCTGCAATCAGTTACTACTATCCTATGTTACACTGCTACTCTCTACCCATTTATTACTTTACAGTTGCTAATCTCCTTCAGATGGTCTCTCCTACACAACAATAAATCTATCTGGTTCTCCCTCCCACCACTACTGTATGTAATCAATATGTTTTCCTTTTTCTCAAAGAATGTGTTGACCAATGTCAGATCAAATGCCACTGCAAAATCAATCACTCTCTCCCCCCCCTCATTTCTCTCGCCCACCCCCCAGCCCCCATGAACTCTACCTATCCCAGCCCTCCCAATTCCCAAGTGGCCATTTAGGTCTCCTCCCAAAATTACCCTCTCCCTTATAGAAATTGTTCTAAGCTCCTTCTCCTCCGCTGTACAACCAGTTTGTGGGGCATAGGTACATACCACATTGACTACCGTTTCTCCCAGTCCCAGCTTTAAACTCATAATTCTGTCACTCTTTCTATTCACACCAAGTAAGCTTTCCTTCAGGCCTTTGGATAGTACTATTCATACACCATTCCTCCCTTCCTCATTTGCTCCACTATAAAACAATTTGCAACCCTCACCCAGTTCCCTCGCCTTATTTCCTTTCCACCTGGTCTCCTGCACACACACCACTCCAAATCTCCTCCTCTCCATCAGGTCCACCAATTCTCGCCCCTTCCCAGTCATCGTCCCCACATTAAGAGTGCCCACCCGCAGCACCTCATCTGACACTCTCCCTCGAGCTTGCCTCGAGCTCTCCCTCGAGCTGGCCTCTTTAACTCAGCCCGCCCATGACTGGGTAGCCCTGGCTGTCTTTCCGGAGGGGTCAGGCGAAGCCCCAACGCGTCGCCTAAGGGGAACGCCCTAGTATGGTGACTATTCTCGTTATCTGTAGTGGCCATATTTTGGTTTGGGCAAAATTTTCATTGTCGTATGCCCTTCCTGCCGTCAACCCTTCCCATGTTCCCGGGCTTGGGACCGGCACCAAGTTGAGGCTGGCTTGCCCTCCTCAGTGGCTGGGTTTTTGTATACGCGATAATAAATGTGTGATATGTACGACTAAAATACTTTTAATATTTATTGATGAAATAACAACACT
>JAXCGZ010010054.1:12500-20000 GCA_037179515.1 Halocaridina rubra
AATAAGTGGTGAAAGGATGAAACTCTAGCACAGTGCTTCTCAATCTTTTTAGCTCCCTTCCCCCCTTCAGCAAGTTTCAACATGCTCGTGAACCCCTTTCCCGTTTTTCCCCCCTCTACAAATAATGTTGATATATATAATACGCATATGAAGAGAATGCCCTTATTTTATTTCAAGACTGGCAATCACCATTTTGTTATATGTGTTTCGTAGACTACCTATGCTTTACCTATCAGCTAGAATCGAGTGACTTACATTAGCCACCTAACAAACTTGTAGTTGGTTGAGATGAAAAGATCTTTATGGCCTCTGCGCAGTTCATTGGGCAGATTGACATTGCTTCCTTTCAATCAGGTGATTGATTCGAGGTTGTGTCAGACAGGGCACATTATGTCCCTTTCAACATCTATTAGGTGCCGACTTATTTTCTTTATATGTAAAAGGGTGAAAAAGCCACATTTCTCATAAAGAGGTGGTTGTAAAAGGCAAGAGGGGCCCAAAGAGCAATCTCGCTCACTTTGGAATACGGTTTATTTACTGGGACATCCGAATAGGGTCAGAGGTTTTTCTACATAGAGATCTTAAACAGGGATATATTAGGTCTGCATCTGCACCACATCCTTAGCAATAGGAGGTGTTGGTGCAGTCTCAGATAGAGTCCCTGTCTGTGTCAAACAGAAACCGGATATGCGAAATCATAAGAATCAGAAAGAAAATAACCTCACGGCCCCATTAAATTCTTTTCATGGCCTCCAACGGAGACGTGGCCACCATGCAGAGAATCACAGTTCTAATATCATCAACTGAGGATTACAAGTTATATGGCTAGCATTATCTTTAATATTTCACGATAAAAACTATAGCCTATTACTTATATCGAATAATGACAAGAAGTAAATGATTTAAAATTATTTTAGTGATATCATAACATTTCATTATATATTTTCAAGTTAAGTAAGTAAATAATACTTGAAGGATAGAGGAGATCTTTCGAGAACATTTCTATTTTAAGATATTGATAATACATCTTTACCATTACCTTCCGTATTCCACGACATTAATATAGTATATCACATATTAGATAACGTCAATTGTCAAAAAACTGTAGCTTGTAACATTTATAAAACTAAATCATAACCATTGCCTCTGGCAATTATACCACATGAAGAATGGTTCGTGATAGACAAGGAAAATTTAAAGGCAAATTTATTATGAAACAATAAGAATGAATGTCTACCTTCTAATTAAATTAAGTATAACATTAATTATGGAATAGCGAAAAAATTCGCAAACACAAAATTCCAAAGTAACGTTAATGATGTTATTTCCAAAAACTTCTACATGGAAGGGTAATTTTCGACCAAGAATTACTTCAATATTTTTTTTCTGATATCAACATAGGAAAGCTTTTAACATTTTTACCTGAGGATGATAAGGAAAGGATAATGAAGATGATGAACATATAAGTCGGAGGAAGGTCATTTCTTTCTTTCACTCCGCAAATGACTAAAACTTGAAAATCTGTCGGGCCTCACAGCATAAGAGCTTACCCATTTATCCTGTGGATGAACCAAGCAGGGTGGTGGTGGGGAATTGTGGCACCCCTTTATCACCATGGTGCTAAGAGGAGAGATTGAAATATATTAGCATCTGATGAATGTGCTTTGATTAGGTCACCCCTCTTACAAGAGGAATTACGTTCATTCCATATGTACATACTACATATAATATCGTAAGGCGGAAAAAATAGCCTTTCCTACTGAACATCAGGGCTTACAGTTAGAATGGCAACTGCAGTAGCTCAGTGATGGACCAACCTAGTCTGGATGTGACGAGCCCAGCAACCAGGGTTCGTGAAAGGCTCTAATTGACCATCCAGAGTTAATACCCTTGTAGCTCCAACCAGTTCAGTGTCCACCCCATCCATGAGTCCTATAACTGCGACACATTAAAAGGAAAACATGTTCATAATCAGAATAAAAGGCAACCCACCCACCACACAGGTCATAAAAATAGATAAATAAAAGGCCACCCACCACACAGATCATAAAAATAGATAAATAAAAGGTCACCCACCACACAGGTCATAAAAATAGATAAATAAAAGGCCACCCACCACACAGGTCATAAAAATAGATAAAAATACCCATAAATCAATCCCTGTATTAGTGTATATCCCATAGGTAGAGCGAAAATAATTAGCAATTGTACACCCTCAGTTGACTGAGGCAGTAGTTACGGAATATCTAGGGAAAAATTTATAATTCCAAAAAGCAAACACATATCACATGCAGACACAGACACTTTGTTTTTAGATAATCAAAATAGACACGAGCACACATACACACATTGGCTACGAAAGAAAGAAAATGAACAAAGTATCTCAAACTCTATTGAGTATGTCATGTTGTTCAATTCCTCCCCTTTCCGTAATTTTTTTTTTTTTAGGTTTTCGCAATTTTGCATTCAAACGGAAAGGAGTTTTAATAACTACAACTATTTAATACAATTGCATATTAAGTAATTTTTATTAAATAATTTCTGTCCATTTTGAATAAGAGAATTATATTAATATTCTTATATATTTTTCACGAAAAAAGTAACTACAATATTGCTGAAAGGATAATTGAGGTCTTTCCAGAAAATTTAAATTTCTGAGTAGAATGACTCAATTATGCCTTCTGAAATTTTCCAGCATTCTCTGTTATATAATCTCTGTAGCTCAGTGCACAAAGTTGGGGAATTATGTTCTAGCGTTTAGGTTCGAATGCCGATAGTAGGGGACAGAGTAAGTGAAATCAAAGCATAGCCTTAAATAATTATATTAATAATAATAATAATAAAAGCAAAAAAAATTTAATAATAACAATAATGATAATAATAATAATAAAAATAATAATAATAATAATAATAAAAATAATAATAATAATAATAATAATAATAATAATAATAATAATAATAATAATAATAATAATAATAATAATAATAATAATAATAATAATAATAATAATAATAATAATAATAATAATAATAATAATAATAATAATAACAATAATAATAATAATGATAATAATAATAATAATAATAATAATAATAATAATAATAATAATAATAATAATAATAATAATAATAATAATAATAATAAAAATAATAATAATAATAATAATAATAATAATAATAATAATAATAATAATAATAATAATAATAATAATAATAATAATAATAATGATAATAATAATAATAATATTAATAATAATAATAATAATAATAATAATAATAATAATAATAATAATATTAATAATAATAATAATAATAATAAACATACATGCAATCCTACATACATACATATACATGGCCTCATTCTCCCTTGTAACGGGGTGGCTGAGCCAAGCAACACACATTCATCACGAACCACACATAATTCAACCACTTCACTTAGCTCCTTGGGGATGAAAAGGTTGCCACATTCCCCCCCTTCTACCCTGCTTGGGTCACCCACAAGGTAGACGGGAAAGGATATTCTACAATGAGGTCTGACAGCTGCAGCTGGTTTACCCCAACCTCTTCGTCACATGGCAACTTCCCTCACACCCGCCAATCACAATTTACTGAGTTAGCAGGTGCGAGAAATCCCTTTGGCCAGTGTCACCTATATGCAATCTTCCTCCACTCATTCCTATCTCTTGCACGCTCTCTTCTCCGTTCTTCTGATAGTCCATGTGTATTCAGTGTCCTTTTCACGCCATCCATCCAACTCATTCTCGGTCTTTCTCTTGACCTGACTCCAGTCACTTCTGCACTCCACACTCTCTTCACTATTTGTTCACCACTCATCCTTCACATGTGTCTTAACGAACTGAACTATCTCTGATCTAACCTATTCGACAGCTTCCTTTCAACACCTGTTCTCTGCTAAACTTCTTCATTTCTCACTCTATTCTAGATACACCAATCAAACTTCTGACACACCTCATCTCCAGTACATTCAAATTATTCCTTTCTTCCTCTATTGCATTACAAGTCTCTGCTCAATACAATGTAGTCTGCACAATCACACCTTCATATATCCTTCTCTTTGCATTCATTGCAAATATCAATTTCTATAACATTTCGACCCACCTAGACATTTACTCGCTTATTTCACTCTACGACTTATCTCTGCATTCACACGTCCACTCCTTGATAAATGCGACCCCAAATACTTAAAACTCTCAACTTCAAGCAACACCCTATTCACTCCTACATTCAATCTGCCAACTATAACAAGCCTCATGCATCTTAAGACTTTTTTTTACCAGCATTCACTCGTAACTTCCTTCTTTTACAAACCTTAACAAATTCAGGCACCAAATGATTCAGTTCATTACAGTATCAGCTACCAGTACAGTAACATCAGCAATTAGTAACTGATTTAATTTCCACAACCTTCAATTTTCACCCACTAGTCCCAAGCCTCAGTCTATTAATCTTCCATTTACTTCCAATACCTCTCATTCCATATATACAGTAAACAACCATAGACAGACATATTACAACACCTTGACGCAACCCTATATTCACCTAAAACAAGTCACTCATACCTTTCCCAACTGTCACACATGCTCGACTATTCATGTAAAAACTCATCACTGCTTTCAACAAACTTCAACTTATTCCATAGAGTCGCAACAAATTTCACTACCCCACTCTATCAACCCTGTCAAAATGATAATAATAATAATGATAATAATAATTAATAATAATAATAATAATAATAATAATAATAATAATAATAATAATAATAATAATAATAATAATGATAATAATAATAATAATAATGATAATAATAATAATAATAATAATAATAATAATAATAATAATAATAATAATAATAATAATAATAATAATAATAATAATAATAATAATAATAATAATAATAGTTATAATAATTTCTATCTACCTTGGCTGTTTCCCCCTTTAATTGGGGGGTAGCCGACATCAAGAAAGGAAAACAATAAGGGGCTTACTTTGCTCTATGGGCAATGACGAGGGAGCTAGCGACCGTTCAGATGGCACTTCTGGTGTGCCAAAGCCCATCCTCCCGGCTCTTCCACAACCTGTGTCGCTTCACAACTGCCAACTCCTCCTACTACCCCTACCACAGGGCTATCTCTGTAAGATGCAGCCCAGTGGTAACAGCAGATGCCCATCAGAGCTGTGTCACAATCGCTCGCCACTCATTCCTATTCCTAGCACGCTCGCTTGCTTCCCTCACATCCATCCTCCTATCATTCATGGCTCTCCTTACTCCATCCATCCATCCAAACCTAGGTCTCCCTCTAGCATTTCTCCCATCAACTCTCGCATTCATCACCTTTTTCAGCAGCCTTTCATCATCCAACCTTTCCACATGGCCAAACCATCTCAGAACATTCATATCTACTCTGGCTGCAATTTCTCTCCTCACACCCGTTCTTACTCTCACCACTTCATTCCTAACCCTATCCAATCGAGATACACCAATCATACTCCTCAGGCATTTCATCTCAAACATTTAGTTTCCGTCTCTCACTTACTTTCATACCCCATAACTCTGATCCATGCATCACAGTTGTCGCAACCACTTTCTCATACAAAACTTTCTTAACATGCATACCCTCTATTCTTCATCACTCCTTTCAATGCACCCAACACTTTACATCCTTCATTCACTCTGTGACACACATCTGCTTCCACTCCACCATTTGTAGCTATAACCGAGCCTAAATACTTAAACTGATTAACCTCCTCAAGTGTCTCTCCATACAACATAACATTTAATCCAGCACCATCCTCATTTCTTGTACACCTCATAACCTTACTCTTTCCCACACTCACTCGCAACTTCCTTTTCTCACACACCATTCCAAATTCTGACACTAACTGACACAGCTTTTCCACTGAATCTGCCACCACCACAGTATCATCTGCAAACAGCAACTGATTCAGCTCCCACTCGTTATCATCCCCATCTACCATTCTCAAACCTCGACCACGCCCTCGCTCATTCACCTCTTTTACAACTCCATCAATATACAAATTGAACAGCCATGGTGACATCACACATCCCTGTCTCAGTCCCACACTCACTGGAAACCACTCACTCACTTCATTCCCTACCCTAACACAAGCCCTACTGCCCTCATACAAACTCTTCACTGCATGCAACAACTTACCATAAATTCCATATAATCTCAAAACATTCCACATAGCCTCTCTATCAACCCTATCATATGCTTTCTCCAGATCCGAAAATGCAAAATACACATCCTTACCCTTTGCTAAATATTTCTCACATAACTGCCTAACTATTAAAATCTGATCTATACAACCTCTACCTCTCCTAAAACTACTCTGCACTTCCGCGATCACATATTCTGTCTTATCCCTAATCCTTTTAACCAGTATCTTACCATACACTTTTCCTACCACATTCAGCAAACTTATATCCCTAAAATTACTGCATTCATGCACATTTCCCTTACCTTTTTATAGGGGTACTATACAGGCAATCACCCATTCCACTGGCACCAATGACAACATAAAGCATATATTAAACACTCTCACTAACCATTCCAATGCAATCACACCCCCTTCTTTCAACATCTCCGCTCCCACACCATCCATTCCAGGTGCTTTACCTGCTTTCACTTCATTCAATGCCCTTTTCACCCCCTCTCTTGTAATCTCTCTCTCATTATCATCTCCCATTTCTGGCCCTTGAAACCCCCCCCCCCACTGCCTCTATAGCTGCCTCTCTATCTTCCTCAACATTCAGCAAGCACTCGAAATATTCTGCCCATCCTTTCCTAGCATCGTTCCCTCTTAACATCTGTTCATTCACATCTTTCACTGTCTCTTCCACCCTCGATCCACCCTTCCATACTCTCTTCACTTCTTTCCAAAACTTCTTTTTATTCTCCTCATATGGCCTACTAAAATCCTGTCCCCCCACCTAACATTTGCCAACCTCTTCTCTTCCTCTACCTTCCGCTTGATTTCCACATTTTTCTCCCTATATCTTTCATACTTCTCCCTACTTTTACACTGCAGCCATTCCTCAAAAGCCCTCTTTTTCTCTTCCACCTTCATTTTCACCCCTTCATTCCGCCACTGGCTGCCCCTCCTCATGCCACCACCAACAAACCTCTTTCCACACATATCACTTGCATGTCCCACAAATCATTCTTTCATCAACCCCCATTCCTCCCCTAACTCCCCAACTTCTCTTTCTTTCACCCTGTCATATGCCACTCTCAACCTGTCCTGATATTCCTGTCTCTTCTCTGGCTTTTTAAACCCTTCCACCTTCACTATTTCCCTTCTGCATCCCCCCCCCACACTATTTCCCCACTCTTTCGCTACTACCACTTTTGCTTCAACCAAAGAATGATTAGACATCCCAGCAGCCACAACCCTGAATGCATGTACATCTTTCACTCTACCAACCATGCTCTTTGTTACTAACACATAATCCATCAA
>JAXCGZ010010054.1:37500-42500 GCA_037179515.1 Halocaridina rubra
ATATATATATATATATATATATATATATATATATATATATATATATATATATATATATATATATATATATATATATATATATATATATATATATATATATATATATATATATATATATATATATATATATATATATATATATATATATATATATATATATATATATATATATATATATATATATATATATATATATATATATATATATATATATATATATATATATATATATATATATATATATATATATATATATATATATATATATATATATATATATATATATATATATATATATATATATATATATATATATATATATATATATATATATATATATATATATATATATATATATATATATATATATATATATATATATATATATATATATATATATATATATATATATATATATATATATATATATATATATATATATATATATATATATATATATATATATATATATATATATATATATATATATATATATATATATATATATATATATATATATATATATATATATATATATATATATATATATATATATATATATATATATATATATATATATATATATATATATATATATATATATATATATATATATATATATATATATATATATATATATATATATATATATATATATATATATATATATATATATATATATATATATATATATATATATATATATATATATATATATATATATATATATATATATATATATATATATATATATATATATATATATATATATATATATATATATATATATATATATATATATATATATATATATATATATATATATATATATATATATATATATATATATATATATATATATATATATATATATATATATATATATATATATATATATATATATATATATATATATATATATATATATATATATATATATATATATATATATAGATATATATATATATATATATATATATATATATATATATATATATATATATATATATATATATATATATATATATATATATATATATATATATATATATATATATATATATATATATATATATATATATATATATATATATATATATATATATATATATATATATATATATATATATATATATATATATATATATATATATATATATATATATATATATATATATATATATATATATATATATATATATATATATATATATATATATATATATATATATATATATATATATATATATATATATATATATATATATATATATATATATATATATATATATATATATATATATATATGAATCATTTTTTTCACCCCGACCGGGACTCGAACCTAGGACTAATGATTACTAAGTCAAGGCGCTACCACTACACCAGAGAAGGTTAAAAGGAACCCAACCTTATAGCTTATATCTGCTATACTTAGGAATGAACGCATTCTAACTGAATGCCACTATGTTCATATTACAGATTCCCCAACCTCACTCGTGGCTTCATTTTAGCATTTAATTCAATTCCCACTCTCATTCGGGCCATGAAATTATCAAATAAGCACATTACATATGTGAAAACATGAATAATTTTTTTTATCCCGACCGGGACTTAGTAATCATTAATCCTAGGTTCGAGTCCCGGTCGGGGTAAAAAAATGATTAATGTTTTCACATATGTAATGTGCTTATTTGATAATTTCATGGCCCGAATGGAATTGAATTAAATGCTAAAATGAAGCTACGAGTGAGGTTGGGGAATCTGTAATATGAACATAGTGGCATTCAGTTAGAATGCGTTCATTCCTAAGTATAGCAGATATAAGCTATAAGGTTGGGTTCCTTTTAATCTTCTGTGGTGTAGTGGTAGCGCCTTGACTTAGTAATCATTAGTCCTAGGTTCGAGTCCCGGTCGGGGTAAAAAAAATGATTCATGTTTTCACATATGTAATGTGCTTATTTGAACATTTCATGGCCCGAATGAGATTGGGAATTGAATTAAATGCTAAAATGAAGCCATGAGTGTGGTTGGGGAATCTGTAATATGAACATAGTGGCATTCAGTTAGAATGCGTTCATTCCTAAGTATAGCAGATATAAGCTATAAGGTCGGGTTCCTTTTAACCTTTTGTGGTGTAGTGGTAGCGCCTTGACTTAGTAATCATTAGTCCTAGGTTCGAGTCCCTTTCGGGGTAAAAAAAAAAAAGATTCATATATATATATATATATATATATATATATATATATATATATATATATATATATATATATATATATATATATATATATATATATATATATATATATATATATATATATATATATATATATATATATATATATATATATATATATATATATATATATACATATATATATATATATATATATATATATATATATATATATATATATATATATATATATATATATATATATATATATATATATATATATATATATATATATATATATATATATATATATATATATATATATATATATATATATATATATATATATATATATATATATATATATATATATATATATATATATATATATATATATATATATATATATATATATATATATATATATATATATATATATATATATATATATATATATATACATATATATATATATATATATATATATATATATATATATATATATATATATATATATATATATATATATATATATATATATATATATATATATATATATATATATATATATATATATATATATATATATATATATATATATATATATATATATATGTATATATATATATATATATATGTATATATATATATATATATATATATATATATATATATATATATATATGATATATATATATATATATATATATATATATATATATATATATATATATATATATATATATATATATATATATATATATATATATATATATATATATATATATACATATACATATATATATACATATATATATATATATATATATATATATATATATATATATATATATATATATATATATATATATATATATATATATATATAACACTAGAGAGTAGTCGCCGTGGCTCAGTCGGTAGCGTCTCCGACTCTGAGGCGTCAGGTCGAGTGTTCGCGCCCCGCCACGGTCTGAGGTTAGCAAAGGCATGCACTCAGCGTAAGGATTACATCTGCCAAAACAAGTCCTTCGCAAGAAGGCAACCGTCCTAGCCCTTGGTTGATAAGGGAGTCCGTGACGTAAAACCGGAACAAACCGGAACATATAAAACACTAGAGAAGGTTGTTGATAGAAAGGTGTGTGGCAGTAAAAATTTGTGCAAAAACCCAATATTGGTCTGCATAAGACATGCGGGAAAACTACAAAATATGAACATGTAAAAAGCTGCATTTAAATAAAAAGAGGCCTCTTATGAACATGTGAAGCGCTGCCAGTAAGTAAGTGATTAATATATGAAACCTTAATGTCGCCCTTCCAGTAGGATTAAAATTCGTGAATGCACATAAAAAAAGAATTGGCAAATTTTTCTTTGACGTTTGCTATAGCCTTGAAATACAAATGAATGAAAACAGATCGATAGATAAAGGTGACACTTCTCCCGTCGAGGCACACGCTTAATTTCCGGCCTCGAGAGTGCTTGGTTTTCTCATTCAAGTGTTTGCTTTGACATTTAGCTTAAGTGGATTCTAGTCTCAAGACACTATAGATTCTAAATGCGTTTAATCATTAAATACTCTCTTGAGGATGTAGAATTGTTGCATATATCTTGCTTTGGTGGACCTTCTAAAAACAAGAGCACAACAAAAGCCTATATTGATCTTGATACAGAATAGGAAAGCGCCATATAGATTTTAATTATAAATGTCTAACAGCTACGGAGTACATAGAAAGTGGTGGAACCTTCAGATAACACAATTGCTATATCGCTTTTTATTTATCTAGATGTATTGCATTAAGACTTTATAGCTTTATTTATATATGTACCATATGAAATACCTTAGAGATCTTAGAATCATAACACACTAATCATTGGGTGAACATTTCCAAGACAAGCTGTTATACAGGTCAAGAAATATTTGATTAAGAATCTACATATTCTGTGCCCATACTTACTTAATTAATTTCTAGATCATAAAGCTAAACATATGTTTAACTCTGAGAGACCTTCCTTAGGGAATACAGCTGCTGTCTAGCCTATGCTTAATCTTTGGGTATTTTATTTACACATACCATTTTCAATTTATAGAGTTATTCTCGATTGATCTTGCCATTGTCTTAGGATAACTCTATGCATTAATTTGGGAGACATTCTTGAGACAAAATAGATGCAATATACAATATAGTTAATATGGAGACATTTCATTGAGGCTTCGCAAATTCTAACAATGTATGTATCCTATAAGAATCTTATCAACACCTTAAAATTATTTATATTTTATGGAGGCCTTTCATATAAAAAAAACTGCAATGTATCTCATATTTAATCTATCATAATATCAAGAATATCCACTTTCTAATCACGAATTTAGCCACTAAGTATATTTTTTAAGACAGAAGAACTATTATATATTAATCTTTTTTGATTCTTTTCCATATCAAGTTCTTAGAAATTTTCTCAATTCGGAACAGACGATGAATACTGTCTTAAGAGGGAATATTGTGCCATTGTATGTCATGTGCATCATCACTTTCAAGATAATATTTATATTTTACAAACATATCAGAGGACACTTCATGAAAAAAGTATTACTCAGCAATATGTAATAGCACAGAAAAGAAACCGAGTCATATTACCAATATTAGTCTAGTTAAATACATGTTTCTCACCATTCGGAAAAAAATAGGTACATATTTAACTAAGGAAAAAAAATTGGGTCATGTGTAAGTACAAAACCTGAGTCAAGGTCTCAAAACATGAATAGAGAAACTATTAAAATAAATAATTCAAAATATATGAAAAAACTTAATTTGGAATAAAATATACT
>JAXCGZ010010055.1:0-5000 GCA_037179515.1 Halocaridina rubra
CTATCAGAGACATCCTCAAGCTGGGTATGAAGCAGTAGAAAACTTTACAGCTTGCATAAAAATATAGCTCCTTGAGATCAAGTTTTATTTTTATGTATAAAGGTCAGAGTAACCTTTTAATAGGCAATCACAGTATTGCTTTAAATGGAAAATAAACTGTGTGGAATTATTTTGTCCTATCTCAGCTTTCGTATCACGGAGTATGTACGTCATTTTATGGTTTGTAAACAACGTTTTACACCATATTTCAAGTACTGGCAGAGTACAAAAGCTAGTAAATTGATATGAAAATCAATGGATAACAGAGTACACGTGCATTATAATAGCAATTCATTTAAAATGTAAATAAATGGTTTATTCCTTAGAAAGTGCTGCGAGGACTTTTTGTACCTGGTTTTCAAATGAATAACTGATCCCAATGAAGGTTCTATTGATATGATTAACGAGAGAAAACACAGTATATATGCTGAACTGAAGTTATTTACAAATCTAAGTACAAGTATCACTTAAGTCTTATAGAATATAAGAGACCGCCGAGGCACTTACAAATGGGTAATGATTTTCACTTGGTATCACTTAAGTCTTACAGAATATAAGAGACCGCCGAGTCACTTGCAAATGGGTTATGATTTTCACTTAGTATATATATAGCAGTTCGGCACTGTAGTATGTTAGAAGCTGAAGGGACACGGGGTTATGGCTTTAAGTTGATATATATAATTTCAGTTTTTTCTTTTTGTATTGTTGAGAACCAGAATTACAGGAAAATGCGTTTTGATACAATTCGGTGGTTGAACTTTGTTGTGTTAGACGTGTATAATTCCCGATTCATTGAATCAGTTTCATGTCGGAGCCCGTACATTTCATTGTAAATGGGAATACTAAAAATTCTGTTGAATATTAAAAATTCTTTTGAAACACGTCACATTTTATATGAAACGGTTGGCGTAAAATGATCTCTTTACCAAACAATTTTCTTTTGCTCATCAAAGGATAAAATGTTTCCAGTGAAAAAATGAAACAGGGGAGTGGGAAAAGACCAGTTGTAGATATTCACTTTTGGAATCTAACGCTATGAAAAATTACATCCTCTTCATTAGTTATCAGATTAAGCCCAACAGAGCTATGCATCCATTTCTTACGTGGCTCTCAGAGTAATATTAATACCAGGACGTTTTGTATCTTGAGCAATTATTATTATTATTATTATTATTATTATTATTATTATTATTATTATTATTATTATTATTATTATTATTATTATTATTATTTTCCAAAGGAATCGCAAGTAATCGTTTGAGCTTCCCGTTTTCACTCGCCATGTTACTCTCTCTCTCTCTCTCTCTCTCTCTCTCTCTCTCTCTCTCTCTCTCTCTCTCTCTCTCTCTCTCTCTCTCTCTCTCTCTCTCTTACACACACACACTTTGTATATTTACACACAAGAAATTAAGTACACACACACGAACACACACAAAGTCTCCCTATTTCTCCAAATATGTATGACGGTCAATACGTCTTGCTCGACTGTCGTGGCCTTATTCCAATTGGTCTTGTCTCGCCTATTTTGTCGTTCGTGTAAGTCTATATTTTTTTCTTATGTAGAGAGCGTTCCTAGTCATCTCAGAGGCTTTGAACTCGTCATGCCATTTTTCCTCCAATGAGAGAGAATCACGCCTAGATTGCTTCATGGTCGGCCTCAGCACGTAAATGAAGAAGCGGAGGACAACAAGCATTTTATGCCATCATTCTCTGAAGAGTGGCTGCTCATTTTTATTGCTTGCATTAAACTTTTTCTTTTTATTATTATTATTATTATTATTATTATTATTATTATTATTATTATTATTATCATCATCATCATCATCGTAGAATATTCTTGCCCGCCCACCTTGTGGGTGACCCAAGCAAGGTGGAAAGGGGGGAATCGTGGCAACCCTTTATCCCCAAGGAGCTGACAGGAGTGATTGAGGTGTGTATGGATCGTGGTGAATGTGCTTTCCTTGGCCCTGCCACCCCCCTTACAAGGGGGAATGAGGCATGTGTATGTATGTATATTATTATTATTATTATTGTTGTGACCTGTAGTGCGATGCCATATTGTCACTAAGATATAATCCCAAATTAAGGCCAATAATTTTTTTTTCCAAGAGTACCTTAATTTCAGAGACAATCATGACTTCTTGCAGGTCCCACATTGCATGATGTGGCTCATGGCTACAGGCATCATTGCATCATCTAGAACGAATCATTCACTGTGCGAAAATCAGCAGGATGCATCATCAAGGAATATGACTTTTTTATCTTTTGATGTACCGTCTTTGATCACAGTACAACTCTCATGGGTTTATTATTATTATTATTATTATTATTATTATTATTATTATTATTATTATTATTATTATTATTATTATTATTATTATTATTATTATTATTATTATTAATATTGTTATTGTTGTTGTTGTTGTTATTATTATTTTTAGTTGTTATTGTTAACTAGTTATGGTGGTTATTCCTATTTTTATTCGTAAGTGGCTCTCTTGAAGTACAAGAATCTGTTGGCTGATGCTCTCTTGTCTAAAATTTCTAAAGTCGACCGTGACTTCCTTGTTCCGAGATGCATTGTCTTGGGTGGCTGCATTTCATCATATAATTCTCTCTCTCTCTCTCTCTCTCTCTCTCTCTCTCTCTCTCTCTCCTCTCTCTCTCTCTCTCTCTCTCTCTCTCTCTCTCTCTCTCTCCTCGTAGCTCAATCTGTTAAGTAGTGTTGCACTCACAATCATAAAGCCTCGATTGCATTTCCATGGCATGACAGGCAAAGAAATAGTCCTTTCAAACTGTTCATAGGTTCCCAAAGTCTTCCAGGTATTAAAAATAGTTATTATAACTGAGAGTCTCCATGAGGCAATCCCTCTCCCAGTATAGTGAGAATTCTTCAACGTACTATCGAGCATGTTACAACAAACATTCTCTCAAATATTTTCTCCAGAGCGCTCGTGTTTCCTCACTGCCCTTTCTTATGTTTCTCTGTTTCTTTTCCTTGAGTTTTCGTTTACTTAGAAACCCCTCCCGTTCGTGTTCGTTCATTTTTCTTTCTTTTTTCATTTATTTGGTTGGGTGGTTGGGTGGTTGGTTGGTTGGTGTTTTTGTTGGTTGGTAGATAGATTGTTTGATGGGTTTTTTATTGTTTCTTCTTTTTATATAAGATATATTCGGTTCCTCTATTTTATATAATAAGCATGCATAGTAACAGAAGCTAGGTAGTCATGGTGAGTACCTCCCACCCCGCAGGTCTTGAGTTCAAGGCCCCAAAGTGACTCTCTCTTGTATACCTTCTCTTTTATTGAGCTAATTTGGGAATAAAGAGGAAAGGATAGTTACTTCCCTTATATGGTAAACCTGTCAACTAAGCCCTTTTATGTACTGAGTCTGTGGTGGAAAAATACCATTACCAGGTCGGTATGATATAAATAAAGGCAATTATACTGTCCTCTAATTCTCACGGCAAAGAATTTGATGGATAAAGAAATGTTCTTTCCGGTTTTACGTCACGGACTCCCTTTTCTACCAAGGCCTAGGACGGTTTCCGTCTTGCGAAGGACTTGTTTTGGCAGATGTAAGCGTTACCCTAAGTGCATGCTCTTGCTAACCTCAGACCATGACTGGGCGCGAACCCTCGACCTGACGCCTCAGAGTCGCGGACGCTACCGCTTGAGCCACGGTGACTACTTGATGGATAAAGAAATAAGTAAATAAATAATTTGATAATAGCAATATAAGCTAATGCATATAATTTGTGCTATTTGTTATTTGCAGGTAGAGATGTTAATTGAATCATAATTTTGTCTCAGTATTTCTATGGAATAGTATCCGTTAATCATCTGCCAAGCGGGTGTAGGTCTTCACCTTATTTGCCCTTTTGTTTTGCAATTTGATATTCATGTCATGTAAGAACAAAGGCATGATTTACTCTCTCACACACACACATACTGACTCCAGAAATGCATATAAATGGCATAGTAAGGGCAGCATATGCTTTCTTAGCAAATGTAAGGGTAGCCTTCAGGCATATATGGACAAGGAAATACTCAGAAATATTTATGTAACCTATGTTAGACCAAAACTTGAATATGCAACCCCCTGTCGTAATCCGCTTTGAAAAAGCACGTAGTTAAACTTGAAAAAGTTCAAAGACATGCCACGAAACTGGTGCCAGAAACACGCAATCTCAGTTATGATGAGTGGCTGAGGGAATTAGACTTACTTACCATCACTCGAAGCTAGAAGATTGAGGGGGATATAGTGACAGTCTTGAAATTCCTTCATGGTTATGATAGAGTGGATAGGGATCGATATTTTGATATGGCTGGCACTAGAACTAGAGGTCATAGTTTGCAGCTTCGTAAGAAAACTTCTTTGCAGGATGCAAGGAAGTACTTTTTTAGTGTAAGAGTAGTTGATAATTGGAATTCGCTAGGCGAGAAGGTAGTTAATGCTAACTCAATCCATAGTTTAAAGGACAGGTATGATAAGTATCACTAAGTACAAAATGGAACCGATCAGGAGACGGGAAGTTACGAGCTTGGGGCTCTTTACAGTAAACACAGTTAGGTAATTACCACACACACACACACACACACACACACACACACACACACACACACACACACACACACACACACACACACACACACACACACACACACATATATATATATATATATATATATATATATATATATATATATATATATATATATATATATATCATATTTTACCCCGACCGGTACTCGAGCCTAAGACACATAATTACTGTGCCAAGGCGCTATCAACTACACTAACATATATATATATATATATATATATATATATATATATATATATATATATATATATATATATATATATATATATATATATATATATATATATATATATATAAACACAGACACACAGTAAGAGAGAGAGGAATCCCAAAATGTTTAATATTTGTAGCTATAACG
>JAXCGZ010010055.1:10000-51779 GCA_037179515.1 Halocaridina rubra
ATGCCTTTCCAAAAACCAACCCTCTTTTGATCCTAGCTTGGGACTAGCATCGAAGAAAACCCCCCAGTGGCTGAATTTTTATAACGTTAAAAAAAAAGCGTCCAATAATTGCCTTGAAAACGATGACCTCGCCAAAATAATCCCGTACTCATCAGTGTTAGAAAATACCCATCAGTGTTAGAAAGTACAATAGTGCCATCTCTCTCTCTCTCTCTCGGTAACCTCTTTTAGCTATATTTTGGGACGTTTTTAAGGAGATAATTTTAAAAAACAAACCAGTTTTTATATATGGCGATTTTAATGATGATCAACTAAAAAGAGAAAATAAAATGAGTAGACTTATTAAGAATTTAAATCTAGAACAGATTATAAATAAACCAACTAGAATCACTCCCACTTCAGTTTCCCAAATCGATCTAGTAATAACAAACTCCAAACATATGATAACTAAGTGTGACGTAATGCCAAGCCCTATAGCAGACCACGAGGAAATTGTAACGTCCCTAAATATTCGCAAACCAAAGAGACAACCAATCTTTAAAACATTCAGATGCTTAAGAAATTATTCACAAGAATTACTTTGTAGTTTACTTATGAATGAAGTACATAAATTAAATGAAATTCTATATACCGATAATATAAATACACAAGTAAATATTTTAACCAGTGTCTTATCATCATGTATAGATCGATGTGCACCACTCGTGACAAGAGAAATATTTCGTCCCCCCGCTCCTTGGATAACAGATGACATAAAAAACATTATGAAAGAAAGAGACAAACTACAAAATGAAGTAAAACTACAAAGAGATAATATCCCTTTAAGAGAAAAGTTTACAGAGCATAAGAAACAAGTAAAATCATTATTAAGTAACAGTAAGAAACAGTATTACAAAAATGAATTTCAAAACGCTAAAGGCAATATCTCTGATACATGGAAAATTGCTAAAACCATGCTTTCTAATAACTGTAATAAAAGTAGTAACATATCAATTATACCCGATGAGGTAGATGTAAGTGCTGAAAGCAGAAGAGTTCAATAATTTTTTCGCTGAAGTGGGGAAAAAACCTTTGAAAAAACAAAAAAAGAAATAATAAATGAAATCAATAATAGTAATGGTGGTAATAATAATGATGATGGTAGTAGTAATAATAATAGAAATGTTGATAATGGTGTAAATAATAATGATGGTGGTAGTAATGGTAATGATAATAGTGATGATGGTAGTAATAATAATAATAATGTTCAAGAACATAGTGCATTCAATAGAAGTAATGATGTCTTTAACCCTACTACAGTAGATTGTAATACAGTAATCTTAGTAATAAAAAATCTGAAAGACTCTAATGCATATGGATCAGATGGAATTTGTTTTCGTTTTATTAGAGATTCATTATTTGTAATAGCTTATTATCTGACGGTAATAATCAATACTTCCATAGTTACCAATATCTACCCAGATTTATGGAAAAATCCCCATGTAATTCCTGGTTTTAAAAATGGAAATCCTGACGACGTCTCTAACTATAGACCAATCTCTTTACTACCAATTTTATCAAAGATACTTGAAAAGATTGTTGCAAATCAGTTAAGTGAGTTTCTTGAAAAAAATAAACTTATTGCAAAAAGTCAACACGGTTTCAGGCCAAAATTATCAACTGAAACTGCCTTATTGAAAATATCAGATGAAATATACAAAAATATAGATAATAAGAAAATATCATTGCTACTACTACTCGATCTTTCTAAAGCTTTTGATAGTGTAAACCATAGTATATTATTAGAAAAATGCAAAAAAATGAACATTGACCCAAGCTGGTTCGAGAACTATTTAAAAAACCGCTACCAGTCAGTCAGAATAAAAGATGTAGTCTCAAGTCGCAAGAAGGTATTGTTTGGGGTCCCTCAGGGATCGATCCTAGGACCTATACTTTTTCTAATATATGTAAACGATCTAGTAAAATATTTACCTAACTGTTATGTCATTCAATATGCTGACGATACTCAAATCTTAATTGAAGGAGAAATTAATGATTTAGAAAATATTATTCGTAGAGCAGAAGAAATTTTGTATATGGCTAAACGTTACTTTCTAAAAAATGGTCTGTTACTTAATGAAACTAAAACCCAATCTATTCTTATCGGATCCAGACAATTATTATCAGAAGTTGATGACAATCTTCATATAAATTTTAACGGTAATATCATTAAGCCAATGAACTCGGTAAAGAACCTAGGTGTCTATTTTGACCGTTACATGAATTTTGAAATGCATATAGATGAAATTTATAAAAAAGTAATGGGTACTCTAATATATCTAAATAGGGTAAAAGACTCATTTGAAACATCAACTCGTATAATAATTGTCCAGTCCTTAGCTATGAGTTTAATTAATTACTGTCTCAAAGTTTGGGGATGTACAAATAAGACTCAATTACAAAGAATACAAAAGTTACAAAACTTTGCAGCACGAGTGGCTGTTGGCAATGTAAGAAAATACGAGCACATCTCTCCTGTTTAAAAGATCTAGAATGGATAAAGATTAGAGATAAATATGTTTTTGATATATGTACCTTTGTTTTTAATATACTAAGAAACAATATTCCTGATTGCTTGTATAATTTTTCTACAGTAAGCTCAGTTACCGGGTTAACTACCCGTCAAGGGGAAGATTTATTAGTACGAAGGTCTAAAACTGATATTGGCTCAAGAGATATAAACATTCGTGGACCTCATTTATATAATCAGCTTCCCAGAGAACTAAAAAATGCTGGTTCAGTGTATACTTTTAAATATAATCTTAAGAAGTTACTCTTAAAGGAAGATTTTACTTGTAAATTTTAATTGTACACCCATATTTGAATACCCAATGTATGTTGGAAATAAAGTCTTATTATTATTATTATTATTATTATTACTCTCTCTCTCTCTCTCTCTCTCTCTCTCTCTCTCTCTCTCTCTCTCTCTCTCTCTCTCTCTCTCTCTCTCTCTCTCTCTCTCTCTCTCTCTCTCTCTCTCTCTCTCTCTCTCTCGAGTTTCCGTGATCGTTACGGTACTTACTCCCGATGATAAATGAGAATTTTTTCCAACGTGTAATGGAAACCGCGTATTTTATATTTTTAATCTACAGTAACGGAAAGGAAGTGTTTTGAGTGTTGTACTGTACATAATTGCGGTCTAGGTTTACAAGAAATTATTACAGTGTAATTGAATGCCATAAACCTCTACCAACTTCTTCCTCTATTTGCGTTCCCATTTTCATATGGGGTTGCTAGAAATAGCAGCCCAGTGCCGGTCCCAAGCCCGGAAAAATGGGGAGGGTTGGCGTCAGGAAGGGCATCCGGCTGTAAAACCCTTTTGCCAAAACCCATGGATAGCAGTAAACCTCTACCAACATCGAAGGAAATTCGATTTGGTTGAACTATAGTAGTAGTTGTAGTGTTGTGAGATATTCCTTATTATGTTGAATAATAATAATAATAATAATAATAATAATAATAATAATAATAATAATAATAATAATAATAATAATAATAATAATAATAATAATAATAATATACTCGTAGTTATAAATTTTAACATCAGAAAAGTTTTCCTGAATTACAGAATTTAATATATTTTATCATGTCCCTCGGCCTTTACACTGAATAATAATGCTAGGGCAATATGTTGAGAAGACTTCAAACACGTTATCGGAAAACCCATCGATTTCTCCAATTCCTGTTCTTCTCTGCTGCTGCAGAGTTGACAGATCATGTTGCTAAGAGCGTTTTCACGAGTTTATTTCACCAGAGATATTTAAAAAATCCATGTTGCTAAGAGCTCTTTTGCCGACTTATTTGATGAACTAAACTATTTAGTGAGAGAGCTTTCACTAAAAGGAATTTCACTGTACTTTGTTAATAAGAGAGCAATTACTGGTTTATTTTGCAAGGTTCTAAGAAATATCTCACAACTATGTTGTTAAGAGTGTTGTAGTAGGTTTATATTGTTGGACTAAAAGGAATTTCACAAAAACGTTTGCCAAGAGTGCTTTCACGGGTTAATGGAAGTTAACAAAGCATTATACTTCCAGGAAGGCTATTACTGGCTTATATTGCAATACTGGAAAGAATCTCTCACAACCACGTTGCTGAGAGTACTATGATCTGTTTCTTACGATTGGCTAAAAAGAATTTTCAGAAATTTATGTCGCGAAGAGTGCTCTTACAGGTTTGTTTTGCCAGATTTAGGGGAAAATCTCAAAAACAAGTTGCTAGGAGCACTCTCCAGTATATTTTGCCAGACAGTAAGAAATTCCACAAAACTGCGTTGCTAAGAACACTTGCACATGTGTATATTGCCAGACTAAAAGGAATTTCTCAAAACAATGTTTTTAATTTCGCTGTTACGGTTTTAGCCTGACAGACATAATGGATATCCCAAAAGCGTGTTGATGTGAGTGCTGTTACAGGTTTAGTTTTGCCAGAACTAAAAAGACAAAACTAAGTTGTTAAGAGATCTTTCACAGATTTATATAAGACAGGATTTAAAGATATTACCCAAAACTTGTGATGCTAAGAGTAATGTTGCCATGTTATATCGCCAGAGTAATTTAATTTCACACAAAAAAATTGTTGCTAAGAGCACGGCTATATGTTTATTTTGCCAGACTAAATATGGAAATTCACAGAACAAAATTGGCAAGAGCGACGTTTCCAGTTTCATTTAAAAAACTAAAACAAGAAAATATCTATATTTGGTTTACAAATGCGGTTATGCATTATATAGCACTCGTTCTGATGTTATACTCTAGTCTTGAGAATAGATATGGAAATTTGGTTTCTCAATATTTTAAGGCTGATTATTTAATAATAATAATAATAATGATGATAATGATGATGATGATGATGATGATGATAATAATTATATATATATATATATATATATATATATATATATATATATATATATATATATATATATATATATATATATATATATATATCATTACATATTTATACCAGAGTTTTTGCTATTTGTGTGTTTGTTTATTGAAGCCCATTATTGAGAAATCCTTTCCATTATTGACCTAGCGCATAAAATGCTAGCCAAGTCAGAGCTTCCACTGGAGAGACTCCATCATCCTTTCCTTATCATGGCTCTATATCTTATAAAAGTTTTTTAGTTTTAAACGAAAACAATCCATTTAAATAACAGTATAAGTTATAACTCCGTAAACTTAAGAATATATTAGAATTATATACACCAAAATTCTCTTGCTTGTTGTGTAGTCGCTACAGAACGCGACTCACAACACTGAGATGAACTCTTGTCTTGTTGTAATCATGAGCAGTCGTTGCTTGACGCTATGCAACAAGTCTGTTTATGGCCAGTGTAATACTGGCTGCAACAGTGCATGACTTTGAGAATGGAATGACTGCCTTTGGCGTGTGCTTTTGTCTTGTTTGTCTTCAAGGGATTGGTGAGTACTTTATATATATATATATATATATATATATATATATATATATATATATATATATATATATATATATATATATATATATATATATATATATATATATATATATTGTAATTCTACGGTTCCAAAACTCTTGCTTCTGAGAAGGACCTCTGCAAAGTAAACCATTACTCTGTGTTAATAAATTCACCTCTCTCTCTCTCTCTCTCTCTCTCTCTCTCTCTCTCTCTCTCTCTCTCTCTCTCTCTCTCTCTCTCTCTCTCTCTCTCTCTCTCTCTCTCTCTCTCTTTCGTAGTTTATTCGAACGTTCTCAAAGTCGTGATTTTTATGGTGGTTCTCTAAAATGTAATCCGTCGTTCATATTGTGGATAATATTCAACATAACTTTGTCTGTCTGTCTCTCTCTCTTTCTCAATTTCTTCGAAGGTTCTCAAAATGGCGATTGTTAGGGTGATTCTCTATAAGGTAATCCCTCACTCAGATTGTGGAAAACCTTCAACTCTCTCTCTCTCTCTCTCTCTCTCTCTCTCTCTCTCTCTCTCTCTCTCACACACACACGCGTGTATATGAGAGCATAAAATTGACAAGAGAAATTCCAAGCGATGACTAATAAATATGATTAAGAGGGGAATGGAGATATTGGGATGAGGAATGTGCCTAAAGATGAGGGGAGGGGTTACATATAGTTGGCATAAAGTGAGGGGAGATGGAGTTGAAGGGAGGAGGAGGAGATTAATGACTTATAATGGACTGCAGAGAGTGGGGGGAACGAAGATGTGAAAAGAGAATCTAGAGAGAGAGAGAGAGAGAAAGAGTAAGAGGGGATATGACGAGTACTGTTCATCGTAAAATGAAGGGAGACGGGCGTAAACGGTGCAAGAAAACAGTCAGACAAATAGAACACTTGTGTCATCATTCGGCTTCACCGGGAAAACTACATGGAACTGTATAGTCTTCATGGATCAAATTTTACTTATTATTGCTCCTACGATATATCCTCTAAGCATATGGCCAAATAGACAAAGAAACTAAAGACATGAATAATTAATGAGGAAATTGCTGAGTAAGTAAACAAAAGAACAATGCAGTTTAAATTAGAAAAAAAGAAAAAGATCTTTTCAGACCGTTTCTTTGATTCAAATGGGGATTGATAGATAGATAGATATATAGATAGATAAATAGAGAGAGAGAAGGGATGCATGCCCACAGGCACTCCCAGATCTGCTCAGAAGGTCATTATTACGTTCCCTTACAGATATTATATACTTAAAATTTCACTGGGCACAAAGATGTAAATGTTTTTACATCCTTAGTGATGGATACACACTTAATATTGGGAATAAATTGTCAGGATCACAAAAATATTTTAATATTTCAAAATAACACAGTCCAGAGGGTCTGAAGTCCTGTAACTTAAGACATTCTTTAATATAATGTATTAAAGAAGTGCTCCCTTCTCGGTCACATAAAGCTCGTTTTTAGTATTTTGGGTGTATTTTTCCTGTTTTTTTTTTTTCATAAGTTACTTGACACACATGTCTGTAGCCCAGTCTTATACGTGCAGCAAGTCTATCACAATCACCTGTTAGCATTTTTCCTATACCATAAGTGTGCGATATATTAAAAAAAAATTTTAGTGTGGGATAGAGTTACTGTTGTGTGTCTGTGAAAGTATTAATAGTTGCAGGTCTTTTTGCATCTCATTTTTAAGTATTGTTTTCAAATGAGACAGGGTGACAACAGATTGAGATGTTGACTCTTCCGCAGCCTTTTTTGCACACTTGTCGGCCTTTTCATAGCCACTTATCCCAACATGGGAAGGTACCTCTGAGAAGATGATTTTTAGGATCATATTTGCACATGTGATAATTCCTTCATAAATTGCAGTCATGAGGATTTTGTAAACTGGTTTTAAAGATCTTAGTGATAAGCGTGCACTTTTTGAATTACAAAAAATGAGTAATTTTTTTCCATTTTCTATACTGCCTATTCATTCAACTACTTATGCTCTATAATAGTTTATTTATTCATATATTTTCTTTACCTATAAATTAATAAATTGCCCATTTCTTCACCCTCTATAATTTTATTTTATACTCTACTTTACTCACTTATCATATATCTCTTCACATAATCATTTCCATCCTTTTATTTATTTTTCATCTTTTGTTCATTACCTATTTCTGCAGTAAGACTTTAAGCACTGTATCCTTTTTGGCAATCACTTGCTTCTATGTTAAACCATTCACTGTACATGGGACTGCATACAGGCAGGTGCTCCCTCTGATTTACAAATACTACACTCTACATTATGCAATATACAACCCATGTATTTTAAGAGTATATCCAGCACCAAATGTATATACATTTACATCTCTGTGTTTTATGATTCTTCTTTAAATGCACATATGAAGCTCATGACAATAATTACAGGTGCACGCCCTATGCTTAAAAAAAAATGAATATATTAACTTTTTTTATCAGCAAGAGTGTAATAATGAATCTTAAGCAGATCTGGGAGTGCCTATTGGCACACGTCCCCATGTAATATTTTAGATCCAAATAAAAAAAGAAAAAATATATATCATATATATATATATATATATATATATATATATATATATATATATATAATATTTTCCTCTGAACTCTCTTCCAGACATATTCCCTTTATGAGCCAGCTTAGAAGTACGAGAAAGACTAAATCTTTTTTACATTATACAGTGTTAAGATGTTGTGAACACTCAAATATTTGTAGTTTATGTTCAAGATGCATTAATAATTCTCCTTTTTTATTGTCTTCCTTCTTTTCCTTTGCTAGATTTGCACATGTTTTTGGGGGGTCACTATCTCTTAGTCAGCCCTTTGATGCAGGTGGTTAGATTTGACCAGTTTATTGGGGTCTTATGCCCTTCCTGACACCAACCCTCTCCATTTAACCGGGCTTGAGACCGACACAGAGTTGAGCTGGATTATTCCCATTGGCTTGTTAATGATAATGGTGTTGAATAATAATAATAATAATAATAATAATAATAATAATAATAATAATAATAATAATAATAATAAAACATTTATTTCCATTATACAATGGGTATTCGTCAGCCGGGGCAAGCCCCAACTTCCCACTGTGGTGCCAAACCACAGCAGTAACCTTGCCAGTAAATAGCTTAAACTCTCGGTCTTGGACGGGAACCGATCTCTCGACCTCGTGAATGCGAGGCCAGCGCGTTACCACTGTACTAGCCAGAGCACGGTGATGGTGTTAATTATTATTATTATTTTAATAAGAATAATTATTTTTATTTATATTATTACCATTATTTTAATATTATAATTATTATTTCTGATGACGGAGGAGTAAGGACTACCTCAGTTATATTGCCTTCGATGTGGAGGAGCCTGCTAAAGGGGTAAAAGAGCAAAGAATTTGTTGTCCCACCCTCCGTATTTTTTTCTAGTTGATGAGCACATGGTGGAAGGAATGTCGATGTTCAGTGTATAATACTGTTTTCCTTCGAAAATGTTTAGGACATCAGGGGACTCGAGCTCTCATCGCAAGCTACAGACATGCTGTCTTAACCAACTGGAACGCTACAACAGACAAAGGTCTGCATATCAGTATAATGAAACCCATTCTCAACCTTCCTTTTACCATGTGCTTGAGTGGGATGTGGTGACGATGACTAAGTTATTATTATTATTATTATTATTATTATTATTATTATTATTATTATTATTATTATTATTATTATTATTATTATTATTATTATTATTATTAATATTATTGATAATATATTAGTAGTAGTAGTAGTAGAACTGTTGCTACTACTAATACTATTACTTTGAAGTGGCCTTAATGTTCTTAAACAAATAATTGGAGTTGCCTACACATGCAAGTAACCATATTGTTGCAGACATATGTCAACAATTTCTTCTTAAATATCACAGTTTTACTCCAGTATTCAGTTGCCAGCATCATAAAACTGGAGTTACCGTTCCTAAAGTGTGCTAGTACAGTGGTAACGCGCTGGTTTCGCATTCACGAGGTCGAAAGATCGGTTCCCGTCCAAGACCGAGAGTTTAAGCTGTTTACTGGCAGGAACTGCTGTGCTTGGGCACCACAGTGGGGGGTTGGGGCTTGCCCCAGCTGACGAATACCCATTGTATTGTAATGGAAATAAAGGTTTATATATACATTGCTGAAGCAGAAGACGAGTGTATAAAAGTGACTATAGTGTGGATATTTGGTAATTTTATATAATGACTTTAGAGGCCCGAGTTTCTGGGTGCAAAAAACCTGAACCTAGAAGAGTACAGCCAGTGCCTCTTCTTGGGATTGTAAAAGCTGCTCATAATGATTCATTAATACATAAGCAATAGTTTTCTTTTTATGTTATTCTTATGAGTATACGATTAATATTGAACAATTTTTTTTAAACCTCCCTTATGAAGATATAAATCCATTTATTGTATATAATCCCTTGCTGGCACACTCTATATTACTATGTGTTTATATGAAATAAGGATTTTAATTTTAATTTGAACTATTAATTACATTAGAGAATTGTTTTTTTTAGAGATAATATTATGTATAGAGTGGTTGTGAGGAAAGTAATCTGGGCGTCGAAGGGTTTTCAAAATCACAGGTAGGAGAAAGTATGAAGACCGAGAATAGGCCAATGAAGAACGAAAGGAAATGGTTAAAGAGAGAGAGAGAGAGAGAGAGAGAGAGAGAGAGAGAGAGAGAGAGAGAGAGAGAGAGAGAGAGAGAGAGAGAGAGAGAGTATGGGTTTAAGGTATGGGCGTCTCTCTAATGCCACCGCCCCACTGTCACTCCAGCGCCGTTTTTGTTCAGCTCCTTCGGCCTAATCCACCTTCGGTATATGAAGGTGCCTCTCTCTCTCTCTCTCTCTCTCTCTCTCTCTCTCTCTCTCTCTCTCATATACATATACGCTTCTACCAAAGTAGTTGCTGTTGAGCACCGGCCGATAGTCATATGCATCTTGTATGTAGTAGTTGTGCACCGGTCGGGATTCATCTCTCTCTCTCTCTCTCTCTCTCTATATATATATATATATATATATATATATATATATATATATATATATATATATATATTTATATATATATATATATATATATATATATATATAATATATATATACATATATATATATATATATATATATATATATATATATATATATATTGAATGCTACTATACACCAAACATATACAATGGCCGCAAATCCCCCTTGTAAGGAGGATGACCTAGTCAAAGCACACTTACCAGACGCCATATCATCCGGACACCTCAGATATGAGTTTGAGTGCATCGTAAATAGATAAAAGTGTTAATCTGGCGTTGCTCTCATTTCATTTCATATATGTTAAAACGTTTACCAGAATGATTTTTGTATGGTGGGGGGGGGAGGAAGGGTGACGCAGTTTTGGCGTTGTGGTGCGATAGACGTAAGAGGGACAGAGGCGTTTTCGCTCTTTTTTCTTTCTTTCTTTGTTTTCTCTTGGTCAACCAGAAAACTTGCACAAAGAGAACTCGATCATCTGTAGAAAATCACTCTTAAGAAAGTACAAATTTTAACGATGGTCTACTCTCGCCGTCCTCGATGTACTGTAATTTGGATTTTTGTGCTGATCTCTTGCACACCGTATGATGTAGATTTAAGGCCGATTTCACACCAAAGTGGCACGTGGCATGCGACGTGCCCCTTTGGTGTGAAAGCGGCCTAAAGCTTGAGACTTATAATGTACCATTTTATGTGTCACAATTAGTTCACAATCGAATAGAGGTGGACACTGATTGGGGCTGGAGGAATATGGATGGATACCGTTCCGAATGCCCCACTGTGGGATCGAACTCATGATAATCGCCTCCCGACTCGCTCGCTCTATCACTGCGCTACCGCATCCTTTATTTCTGAAAAAAAAAATTTGTTTCTCGTCATAGGAGTTGCAATATGAGTATATTTTATCTTTATCAGTGTTCCAAATACCACTTCAAGACAATATTTCCGCTTTTATGATGACGATCGAATGTTATTTTTTTTTCATGAAAGACATGATGTCTTTCTTTTGTTTATCATAATTATAATGGATACATTTTTTTCTATTTTTCGTTGTCTTCAAAGTTAAGTTAGGTTAGCTAAACTTGGCATAGGTAAGTTAACATTATCATAATTATAATGGTAACGTTTTCTTTTATTTCCTTTTTCCTCAAGGTTAGATTAAGTTGGGCTAGCTTAGTTTAGATTAGACACTGAACCTAACGAAAAGAAATTACCATTATAATTACGATAAGTAAAATATTTACCCTGGGGGGCAGTTGTCCTGGGGAAATTTCCCATGGGTACTTGTCCTAGAATGAAAGGAAATAGGTAAACAGATTCGGATTTATTAGTATCTTCTTTAAGGTTTGACTCGAGAGAGATAGAATCGATCATCACAGTCGAGCTTCGTGGTCTCTCTTCGTCCTTTTAACGTGAGTAAATATAGTGGTAATTTTTTTTCGTTAGCTTCAATGTCTAATCTAACCTAAGCTAGCCCAACTTAATCTAACCTTGAGGATCTCTCTTTCTTGTGTTTGTACCAGTCGCATTATTAGCTATTGGAACAATATGAGATACACTTGCATTATATAGCATTGTAGAGAGAGAGAGAGAGAGAGAGAGAGAGAGAGAGAGAGAGAGAGAGAGAGAGAGAGAGAGAGAGAGAGAGAGTCGATGAGCACGGTCGAATATCATTATGTTTTTAGACCTGATAAAATAAACATATAACTGAAAGGCACCAAATGAATAACTAATTCAGATTTATTAGTATCTCCTTTTGGATTAGAGAGTCCATGATTACGATGGAAAACCATTGTCTCTTTTTCGTCCTAAATTAGAAGGAACGGACCCAAAGGTAATTATGGAAGCTTTATGCACATGATAATCGGGGATTGTGAAACGAATGATGTATTCGATGCGGGCTTACATTGGCTTTCTTTCTTTCCATCTTTCTCTTTCTTTCTTTCTTGTGTTTGTACCAGTCGCATTATTAGCTATTGGAACAATATGAGATACACTTGCATTATATAGCATTGTAGTTCTTAAGCATGTTGTGAATATTTGCTCTTTAGAAGAATCTTTGTGGATATTTTTCAACTACCTTTGTGAATATTGTTTTGAGGAATGGGGCAATATTTTGTACATTTGTATTGTGTATAATCGCAGTTTGTAATTGGTAGTGTAGATATTTGTACCATCAGAGTTTGAGTAATTGTACAATATGCCCTATACTTGCACTTTATTTTTTTTTTCCTCCCAAGTGTTTGTGCGGTTATTTGTACAATCATATTTTAAGCAATTCGAGAAGATTTCTTTTACTTGATATATATTTTTGCATGTTTTTATAGTTTGTAAATGTTTTGCACATTTGTATTTTTCAAGTGGTCGTGTGGATATTTGTTCCTTTTTTTTTTTTTTTTTTTTTTTTTTTTGGTGCTGATATCGGTATTTTTGTCTGTGTAGTATGAATACTTATTCTCCTTGAGTTGTTGAACTGCATTATACATATTCTTGGTATAATTGTATTTTATTAAGTGTCTGTTTGTGTTCTTGTTCTTTTCAAGTGCTAGTGTAAATATTTGTACTTTTTAATGTACTATTGTGGATAACTTTGCCTCTTTTTGTTGTTAGTGTGATTATATGTACTTTTGATAGTGTTCCTGTGGATGTTGGTATTTTCCTGGAGGTGGTATGGATTTTTTATTTTTTTTATTTTTTTTTGGTGTCAATGTAGATATTTGTTCTTTTGCAAGTGCAAGTTAAATATTTGTACCTTTTTTTAATGCTTATGTAATTCTATGTACTAATGTAAATGCAAAACTTGTATTATTTTTTTGCTATTGGAGTTACTCATGTTGATATTTGTATATTTGTACGTACAAACGCGGATGTATGAACATACGTACGTGCTAGTGGTATATTTCTTCTCTTGTACGTACAAGTGTATATTTTTGTAAATTTTTGATTGCAGGTGTAAATTTGCCATTTTTGAAGTGCTAAAGTAGAATTTTTATTGTTTTATAGGTACAAGTGTGGAATATGAATGGTTATACTTTTGTAAGTGTTACTTTAGATATATGTACTTTTATAAAGTGCTTGTGTAGTAGATATATTTGTCTCTCTGTTTGATAGTGCTAATCTGGATATTTGTACGTTTGTGGGTGCTTGTGAGGTTGTGGGTACTTATAAAGGTGCTAGTGTGAATATTTGTACATTTGTAAGTGCTTCTGTGGATATTTGTATCATTTTAAGTGCCAATGTGTGTATTGTAAATTTGTTGATATTAGAGTGAGTACTTGTAAGATTTAGGTGTCGTTGTTATATATTTGTGTTTTTATAAGTGCTAGTATGACTGATTGTACCTACAATGGTGTCAGTGTAAAATTTGTGCTAATGTGAGTACATATGTGATGCTAGTGTGAAATATTTATACTTTTCCAGGTATTTGTGTGAACGTCTTGTTCGTCGGTACGGTGCACTTTTGTAGGATCTCTTGTGAATATTTTGTATATTTTCTAAGGTGCTGGTGTGGATATTTTTTTATCCTTCGTAGTTGTTCTTGTTTTTTTTTTTCTTCCTGAGGTGCTACTGAGGATGTTAGTACTTTAGAGGTGCACTTGTTAATGTTTTATTATTTTTCCAATGGTTCTTGTATGGATATTAACCTGTCAACTCAGCAAGTAAAATGATTACGCAAATGAAACTGGGAGGCCATATGAGTAACATAATGCACCATGATCTCAAGCGCGAATGTTGGCAAGCATATACCTGTGGAAGTAAACTTTTTTTCTCTCTCTCTATTGTCTTCTGTGTCTGTACAGTTGATTGTTCTGTTGAACTATGCATTTAAAGGCTTTTTAAAGTAACACTTATTTTTAGACTTTTTAAGTTTTTCTTCACGTTTATTACAATTTTTATTACTATTAGTCTTTTTATTATGATATAACATACTCGTTCGTCCTCACACTGTCGGGCACAGCTCATGAACCCCAATTACCCTGAACCTGTGAATTCGAAAGAACGTCGTATTGTGAAGCTTCGTTCTTTCAAAGGTTGGCACTCTACGATGTCAAATGTTGGCAGAACTCGGCGTCCATGACATATATAAAACGATCATTATCAGATGTGATTAATATCGTTCGAGTACCATGACTAGCCAAGTATGTAGCAGTTATAATTAAATATATTTGCTGTCCGTTTGTCTACCTACTTATTTTTTTTTTTTTTTATGTTCTGGATTTCATGTACATAATTTGAGAGAGAGAAAGACGCATCTTTGCAACTCCAGTCCTTAAGAGGTTGTGTATATGTTTAACCAAACGAGACTTCATGATCTCGGGCGTCATTATAAGTAAATACCCGTCCTTCAGCTTCCATATATGAAGTCATTAATAAGTAAATAAAAGATATTAGAAAGCATTTTAATGTATGTGGGGAACTTTCTCTGCCGTTTTACTAAATATATATATATATATATATATATATATATATATATATATATATATATATATATATATATATATATATATATATATATATATATATATATTCTAGTTCACTGATATATAAAATTATTCATCGTATTGAAGAATTAGCTTTCCAAAGTGAGTAATACTGAATTTGATAGTTGAGGTGTTCTTTGTAGCTTTGGGAAGAGTAGGATATAAAATATTTTAATAAAAAAAAAAGAATATGTTAATGGCAAAATATAAGTTTGTAGTATATATATATATATATATATATATATATATATATATATATATATATATATATATATATATATAATATATATATATATATATATATATATATATATATATATATATATATATATATATATATATATATATATATATATAAAATGTCTCCTTCCATGAATATGTTATCACCATCTTTTGTAATGCTGTCTACTCTGAAAGTAAGGAATCATAGACAAAAGTAATGATGCTTTTGGTCTCTCTGGAAAAATTCTGAAGATTTCACAATAATGAGAATAAAATAATTATGATGAGCATGAAACAAAGAGGGAGGAATATATTACTCAACATATGTGAACTCCATCTATTAAAATTTATTCACTCTTATGATAATATATAAAGTAATATTAAACATAGTGACTCCTAAATATTACGACTTAATCAATAAGCTAAATAATAATGAGAAGAAAGCAATGAGAACTATAGAATAATTGAATAAGACAATCCACTCTGAAACAGCTGTTGTATTCAACAGGATATGACCAAAGGAAAATGTACTGCCAAAGTGCACACACACACACACACATTCACACACACACACACACACATTCACACACACACATTCACACACACACACACACACACACATTCACACACACACACACACACACACACACACACACACACACACACACACACACACATATATATATATATATATATATATATATATATATATATATATATATATATATATATATATATATATATATATATATATATATATATATATATATATATATATATAGAACAATTACTTTGTTCCGGCTCCAGTCATTGCCTGGACATTTCGTGTTATTTGATTATCTGTTCTCTACAAAACTAGCATGCATATACTTTGACTATTGTAGTACCTATTCATCATTCTCATTCCTGAACTCGTGTAAAAAAAAAATCATTGGAAGCTTCCAAGGTCTTCATCATGTGGGTAAGATTCTTCGGTGCATATTGTGGTAAATAATCTTACCAAAGCACAGTATGGTAATAATTTACTGCTTGCAACCTTCACGAGGCAAAGTCATCCGTTTGCTGAATATTGCTTTCTATTTCTCCTTGCAAAAGTTCTATATCCGTCTTTTTCCAAAGCTGTATGAGGTCTGAACCATTTTCTCTCTGCGTTTCCCTCACCCTTCGTGCCCTCCCCCATCATAGAGATCTCCATGGCAACCCTAATCCTTCCAAGACACTCTCGCTTATCCTCCTCCACCTTTACTCCACCAACATCCCCTCCACCTGCCTCCATCTTCATCCACGACACCCCAGTGCAGAGGCACCCACACACTATCCACGGTCTCCTGTCCACCACCAACGTCACCTCTCTTCCACAGCTACCAACCAACCAACCAGCAGACCAATAAGTAGGAGAGAGAGAGAGAGAGAGAGAGAGAGAGAGAGAGAGAGAGAGAGAGAGAGAGAGAGAGAGTTCCTGATATGGTGGAGGATTGACGAAGCAGCTAGAGAGTGGGTGGGGGAGTAACCCGATCCTTTTGCCGCTCTCTGCTGCTAAACCTTTCCCTTCCTCTTCTTCCCATTTTGTGAAATTCTCTCTCTCTCTCTCTCTCTCTCTCTCTCTCTCTCTCTCTCTCTCTCTCTCTCTCTCTCTCTCTCTCTCTCTCTCTCTCTCTCTTCGTCCTCATAGCTCGATCGGTTGAATACTGTGATCCTAGTTATAAAAGCAGGTACGACTTGAGAGAGTAACGTATATAATACAAGTTCTTCTTAGACATAGCTCACATTGATGTATCCTTAGTTATGTTGAAAAAATAAAATAAATTAGAGTATAATTTACAATTATTGATAGTAAAAAAAGAAATAAATTAAATTCCAACAATAACAAATAAAGGTAGCGAATTACATAGAGAAAGCATTCGCATTTCAGTGGGAGTGCTTGAATGCTTATGTCCCCTTATGCAGTTATTAGGTATTAGGTATTTTTTTTATAGCAAGAAGAGTGACAAGAAACTGTTTCCCTCCAACTTGTTATCTAGAACCTAGCATTTCGATCCCGTGAGAGATGCTCGACTTGGGTGCTTAGGGTGGCACTGAATCTATGGCATTTCTCCTCTTTTTATTAAGTGCTAATCTACTGACTCCAAAATTTACAGTGATATGTCGAAGCTGTCAATTCTGGATGTTTTCCCTCTTGTTGTGGGACTGGTTATATGACTGTTGCCTTTGATGGATTTCTGGAAAGTGCATTACTCACTGATTATCTCCCAGTTACACTTTCCTCATATTTAATCTAAAGTTTTCGAACGACTGTTAAGAAAACGCCCTATGATTATGTAGTGTGCTGGACTTTTTCCGAATATGCAATTTAGTTTCGTAAAGGTCTGAGCACTTGCATGTGCTTCTAACAATTTATACAGATTTGCATAAAAAGTATAGTACTTTAATCAGGAGGTACGAAATGACAGGACTTGACATTAATGCAGTTTTTTAGTAACAGGACTCAAAGGGTAGTAGATGAGCATTACAGTGGCTTCAGTAATGTGATCCAGGTGACTCTCAGGGTAGTGTTTTTGGCCTCTTGCTTTTCACCCTGTATGCTCATGAGATGTAAATAGGTTTGGAAAGCGAACCAGCTGCCAATACAAATGTTGCAGCCTTGACAGTTGTTGCTAAATCTCTGAGTAGCTAAATGGGCTCAGCAAGGTAATTCCCTGCCCAAAATGGTAGAATCGCGCTCTCTTTCTCTCTCATTTATATATATATATATATATATATATATATATATATATATATATATATATATATATATATATATATATATATATATATATATATATATATATATATATATATATATATATATATATATATATATATATATATATATATATATATATATATATATATATATGTAGTCGCCGTGGCTCAGTCGGTAGCGTCTCCGACTCTGAGGCGTCAGGTCGAGGGTTCGCGCCCCGTCACGGTCTGAGGTTAGCAAAGGCATGCACTCAGCGTAAGGATTACATCTGCCAAAACAAGTCCTTCGCAAGAAGGCAACCGTCCTAGCCCTTGGTTGATAAGGGAGTCCGTGACGTAAAACCGGAACAATATATATATATATATATATATATATATATATATATATATATATATATATATATATATATATATATATATATATATATATATATATATATATATAAGAACCTCTTGTCACGAACTTAATCCATTACTTAACCCCATTCCAAATTTGACATTTTCATAACAGTAAACTATTTCCCATTAAAATTAATGTAATTCCAATTAATCTGTTCCCAAGCCCCAGAAACATACCTTTATATTTTTTATGATTTATGTGGCAAAAATATAGAATGGAGAATGGAAATGGAAAGCAGATTCTTTTGATGTCAGTGCTTTGAAGAAAAGGAAAGCCATCACCATCAAAGCAAAATTAGAGATAGTGAAATGCATGGAAAAGGGAGAAACTTTACTACTGCATTGGCATAGATGCTTATATAGGTGTGTTCCGACTTACACTGAAATTCGGGTCACATCACTTTTCAGGAACGGAACTCTGACGTAGATTGAGGACCCTCTGTATATATAAATATGAAAAGTCGGTTTTACGTCACATACTCCCTTTTCTATCAAGGGCAAGTACGGTTGTCTTCTTGCGAAGGATTTGTTTTGGTAGATGTAATCGTTACCCTGAGTGCATGCCCTTGTTAACCTCAGACCGTGGCGGGGTGCGAACCCTCGACCTGCGGCCTAAGAGTCGAAGACGCTACCGCTTTGCCACGGTGATTACGTATATATATATATATATATATATATATATATATATATATATATATATATATATATATATATATATATATATATATATATATATATTGAATCAATTTTTTACCCCGACCGGGACTCGAACCTAGGACTTATAATTACTAAGTCAAGGCGCTACCAACTACATATATATATATATATATATATATATATATATATATATATATATATATATATATATATATATATATATATATATATATATATATATACTGAGGGAGGGGGTCTAGAATACCCCCTCCTTGCTCTCCTGAGTGTCGTAAAAGTCGACTAAATGGGGTAGAGTGGGGAACTGGGAATCCCCTCCTCTATGTTTTCATCCTACAAGTGGCCAAAAGATGCCAGGGTATTCTGGCAGGAGAGATCCAGCCAGAACCCTAGTAACTGGGTCTTTGAATGTGTGTAGGGAGTATGTTTGTGGAGAGAAATTTGGATGTACTTGCACTGAGCAAAACTAAGATAAGAGGGAATACTGAAGTGACATTTGGGTGTGTGGTAGGTAGGGTGTCAGGAGTTGGGAGAGGAAGAGAAGGAGTAGCTCTGTTAGGAAGTGAAGAGATAGATGTGTGGTGGAATGGAAGGAGGTATCATCTCGAATAATAGTGGCTACAATGAGACTGGGATGTGAGGCTTGGGCATTTGTGAGGACATATGGCCCTGGCAGTGAAAGCAGTGAGGAAGAAAGAGAAGAATTTTGGATGAAACTGAGCGAGTGTGTGAAAGATTAGGGAATGAATGTGAATGTGGTGTGGATGGGAGATTTGAATACTAGAATAGGGAATGAGCCAGTGGATGGTATAACTGGGAAATATGTAGTACCTGGTAGGAATGATAGTGGAGAGAAAATGACAGAAATGTGTACTGAGAGAGAGATGTTGATTGCTAATACTATATTTAAAAAGAAGAATGTGCACAAGTATTCATGGGTCAGAGTTAATAATGGAAGAGTAGTTGACAGAGCATTAATGGATTATGTTGTAAACAGGAGGGTGATTGGAAGACTATTGGATGTCATTATACTGAGAGGAGCTAGTGGTGGAATATCTGATCATTATTTATTGGAAAGTAGAGTGAAAAGTGGAGAAATAGGAGAAGCGCAAGAGGAAGAGAAGTGCTAAAAGTGAATGAATTGCATAAGAGAGAGAAAGACTGTGAGTATAAGGCTAGTCTGAGGAATGTGTAGAATGTAGTGAAAAAGAAAGTGTAGGAGGGAGTGGAAGAAGAATGGAGCTGTTTCAAGGAGGCTGTTATGAAGTGTGCCGAGCCAGTGTGCAGAAAGAGACTAAGAGGTGGAAGTAAAAGGATAGGTAGTGAATTGTGGAATGAGCAGGTGAGTGCAGTAGTGACTGATAAGAAGCAGGCTTTTGAGGTATGGTTGCAGGTAAATAATGTACAGGGGTATGAAAGGTATTGTGCAAGGAGGAGATTCGCGAAGCGCATGTAGAGAGAAGCGGATGTGATTACCTAATTGTGATTACCTAATTGTGTTTACGGGAAAGAGCCCAAAGCTCGTATCTTCCCGTCTCCTGATCGGTTCCATTTTTAGACTTAGTGATACTTATCATACCTGTCCTTAAAACTATGGATTGAGGTAGCATTAACTACCTCCTCGCTTAGCCAATTCCAATTATCAACTACTCTTACACTGAAAAAGTATTTCCTTACATCCTGCAAACAAGTTTTCTTCCGAAGCTTCAAACTATGACCTCTAGTTCTAGAGCCAGCCATATCGAAATATCGATCCCTATCCACTCTATCATAACCATGAAGGAATTTAAAGACTGTCACCATATCCCCCCTTACTCTTCTAGCTTCGAGTGATGGCAAGTCTAATTCCCTCAGCCTCTCATCATAACCGAGATTGCGTATTTCTGGCACCAGTTTCGTGGCATGTCTTTGAACTTTTTCAAGCTTAGCTATGTGCTTTTTCAAGTGCGGATTCCAAAAGGGGGCTGCATATTCGAGTTTTGGCCTCACATAGGTTACATAAATATTTCTGAACATTTCCTTGTCCATGTGCCTGAAGGCTACCCTTACATTTGATAAGAATGCATATGCTGCACTTACTATGCCATTTATATGTATTTCTGGAGACAAATCTGCCAGTATGTTTACTCCTAGATCTCTCTCATTTTCTGTCTCTTGAGGTTGTACTCCAGCCACCGAGTAGTCAAGCTTGGGCCTTCTTGCACTTGTACCCATTCTCATTACCTTACATTTTGAGGTATTGAATTTCATTAGCCACTTTTCTGACCACTCATGCAGATTATTTAGATCCTCCTGAAGTTCTCTACCATTGTTCTCGTTTTTTACTTTCTTCACAATCTTTGCATCATCTGCAAACATATTCATGAATGAATTTACAGACTCTGGTAGGTCATTTACATATACAAGGAACAAAAGTGGCCCTAAAACTGAACCCTGTGGAACTCCACTACTAACTCTTCTCCATTCAGACACTGAGTGTCTTACTCTAACCCTCTGTTCCCTTCCTTCTAAGTAAGTTTTTATCCATTCCAAGACATTTCCACCTATTCTAGCCATTGATTGCAGCTTCCTAATAAGTCTCCCATGTGGAACAGTGTCAAACGCTTTCTGGAAGTCTAGGAATATGCAATCTGCCCAGCCCTCTCTTTCCTGTAAGATTTGGCTTACCTCATCATAAAATTCTAATAAGTTTGTTACTGTTGATCTTCCTTCTCTGAAGCCATGTTGCCTCACTGACAAAAAGTTGAAGGATTCCAAGTGAAGAGAGATATGTTTCCTTAGTAGTTTCTCCATAAGTTTGCAAACTATGCTGGTCAAGGAAACTGGTCTATAGTTCAGAGCCGTATCCCTCCTTCCCTTTTTGAAGATAGGTATCACATTTGCTTGTTTCCAGCATCTTGGAATCTCCCCCGACTCCAATGACTCCTTAAATATGATACTTAGTGCCACTGATATTGTGTTTGCGCATTTTTTAAGCACATGAGGGGATATGTCATCAGGACCTGTAGCTTTATGAACATCTAAATCCATC
Source organism: Halocaridina rubra (assembly GCA_037179515.1). Lineage (NCBI taxonomy): Eukaryota > Metazoa > Arthropoda > Malacostraca > Decapoda > Atyidae > Halocaridina > Halocaridina rubra. The sequence continues at coordinate 32,106 of JAXCGZ010010055.1, forward strand.
AGCGCTTTGCATACCTCTGTGGCTGTAAGGTTGATGTTCTCTAATACCGGCCCTTGAGCTTCTATCACTGCAATCTGAGGGGGTGGGGTATTTTCTACTGTAAATACTGACTGAAACTCCTTGTTCAATTCTTTGCAGATCTCTTCGTCCGTCTCAGTGATGCTTCCATCCGCTCTCTTTAGCCTTAAAACCTGTTCTTTTACCTTCAGTTTTCCTCTGATAAAGCTGTGGAAAAGCTTGGGATTTTCTTTAGCCTTCCTGGTGATGTCCCTCTCATAATCTTTCTCTGCCTCTCTCCTTTTACTTAGGTAGTCATTTCTTGCTCTTTTGTAGGTTTGCCAGGCATTTATGTTTTTTCTCCTCCTATACCTTTTCCAGCATTTGTCTCTCCACTCCTTAGCTCTTTTACACCCATTATCGAACCATTTCTCTCTGGCATGAATTACACCTACTTTGGTGACAGGTATGCAGCAATCTACTATCTTCCCATATTTCTCACAAAAGATGTCATACATTTCTTGTACAGATTTGTTGTAAAAGAAGGTTCTCCAGTCAATAACTGCAAAAAGCTCATTCATTTTGATGTAATCTCCTTTCTGATAGTTCCTCCTCATGTCCTCAGTGCCTCTACTCTCAGGAAGAATGTCTTCAATGATATACTCCATCAACAACACACAGTGGTCACTCTTTCCAATTGGTGGTTCATACTCAATATTTTCAATATCCAACACATTATCTGTGAACACCAGATCAAGTAGTGATGGCTCATCCCCACCCCTGGCTCTTGTTGGTTCCATTACATGTTGGTGTAGGAAATTCCCTTGTACGCAATCTAGGAATCTTGCCCCAAAGGAGTCTTCACCACTGTGTGGGTCAAGATTTATCCAATCTATCTCTTTATGATTAAAGTCTCCCATAATCAAAATCCTACATTTTTTCTCCCGCGCCATGTTAACAACTGAGTTTATGACTTCAATCGTACCTATATGACTTTCCTCATAAATTTCAAGCCTATTTTGGTTCCTTGGTGGGTTGTATACAACAGTTATTATAATGCTCTCTGACCCAGTATTTATGCGAGCAACAAGAAATTCCCTGAACTCACTTTCTATAGCCAAGTTTATTTCTTCAACTTGAATCCTCTCACTTATGAGCAGTGCTATCCCTCCACCAGTCCTCTCAGATCTTTCGACCCTTAGTATTCTGAAGCCTTTAGGAAAAACTGTGACACTGTTTATGTCCTCACTCAACTTAGTCTCTGTAATTGCTACTATATCTGCCTTACTGTTGTGAATCCTATCTTTTAATTCTACTGCCTTACCAGCTAATCCATCAGCATTTGTGTATAACAATCTTAATGAGGCCCCATCCCCTGATCTTCTGTCATTATCTTCTTTATCTCCCCTTTGTCTGGAAGTATTCCGTAACGAAAATTTTTCTTCTCTTCTTCATTTCTTTCATCATTTAACCTTCTTGCCTCTTGCAACAAGTTTTTGATCTTTCCCATCTCTTCCTGTGTTCTGTATCGTCTAATGAACACTTCTTTGCATTCTTGAAGGTCTTTTAGACTTTTTTTTCTCAACAATATTTCCCTACATGTCTCCCCTCTCTCAAAGGTTACTTTTGTTGGTCTCGGCTTTCCTTCCCTCGAATATTTACCTAGTTGGTGTATGTTTACAATATCCTCAGGACCACATACTACTCCAAGCTTTCTTATCAGGTCTACAACGTTAGCTTTATTTTCTTCAAGTCTCCCCTGCCATGTTGGCTCCTGGGATTCACTTATGCCTGAGATTACCACTGTCTTCTCCTTATCAAGTGCCTGTCTGATGAGTGGGTTTGCCCTTTCCATCACAACGTCTTTCATTTTTTCGATTACTGTCTCTTTATAGTCAACTGTTTGTATGTTTTCCAGTGCCACCACCTTTACAGCCTCTTTTACTGCCACATTCCCCTTTAGTGCATCAGCAAAGGACGTTTTCATGGCATCATTTTCCATATTCAGCTCCTGGAACTCTTTTCTGAACTGTTCAATGTTTTCCTTAATCTGAACATTCCAAGCAGCAATCTCGTCTCTCTCAGAAGATAGCAGTGAACTAACATCTAATTCCTTTAGGTTGTCATTTAGCTGTTTGTTTTTATCTTCTTGTTTAGAAATTCTAGATTCTAGTTGACTCTTTTCCCCTTCCAGCTTCTTTATTCTTTTTTCTAGTTCCTTTCTCTCCTGCCCTTGTGCTTTAGTTGCTTCCTCCAAAGATCTTATTTGTTCTCTGAGTGTTTCATTCTCTTTCATTTCTCCATCCATATTCCGAATTTTATCATCAAGGCTTGTAACCATTTCCTCTAACTTCTTGATTCTCTGTTTAAGTCCTCTGATGACTACCCCTTCTCCCGACCCATGGGTGGGAGAGGTTTGGGACAGAGATGGCTTCATTTTTATGTTCTCCCTCTCACAGAATATAGAAAGAAGACGAGAAAGAGGGAAAAAAAAAAAAAAAAAAAAAAAAAAAAAAAACTTCTAATTTACCTTCACACAGAATTTTTATATCTCCATATAAGTGCTATTTAGTGACTCAGTTTGTCTCCTTTCTGGTAACACACATCTTAACTTAAAAACTTGACCATGGTAATTTAAGTATAAAAAGAAAAAGAAAAACAAAAGTCAAACCTGTCTGAGAATATTGAAAGGAATAAGGAGATTTTGTGGAAGATAGTGAAAAGAGTGAGGAAAGGTGACTGTGGTAGGGAGCAGATGGTAAAAGGAGCAGATGGGCAATTGCTAGTAGATGAAATAAAGGTAATAAAAAGATGGGCTGAATATTTCAAGGACCTGCTATATGAGGAAAATGATAGAGAGGCAGAGATTGTGGCTGTGGGAAACAAATAGGGAATGCTAAGGTTAGGTGATGAGAATGATAGAGAAATAACAAAGGAAGAGGTACATTTGGCATTGAGAGCAATGAAAGCAGGTAAAGCACCAGGGATAGATGGGATTCATGCTGAATGCTTGTCAAAATGTGGGGAGGCATTAGTAGAATGGATGGTTAGGTTGTTGAATGTATGTTTCAGGAAATGGAGGGTTTCAGTTGATTGGAGGAATGCATATGTAGTTCCATTGTATAAAGCGAAAGGAGATAATTATGAGTGTAGTAGTTTTAGAGGAATTTCTTTGTTGAGTGTAGTTGGTGAGGTAGATGGAAGAGCACTAATCAAGAGAATTGGGAAAGGTACTGAGAGATTGCTTTGGGAAGAACAGTGTGGGTTCAGGAGAGGAAGAGGATGTGTGGAACAGGTGTTTGCGGTAAGACAGGTTTGTGAGAAAGGTAAGGATACTTTTGGGGCTTTTATCGACTTAGAGAAAACGTATGACATGGTAGATAGAGAGGGATTGTGGAGTGTGTTGCACCTGTATGGAATAAGTGGAAGTTTGTTGTATATGGTGAAGATTTTTTACAAGAATAGTAGAGCATGCATGAGAGTTGGGAATGGTATGAGTAATTGGTTTGAGGTGAATGTAGTATTACGTCATGGTTGTGTAATGTTTCCATGGTTGTTTAATGTGTATATGGATGGAGTGGCAAGAGAAGTAAATGAAAGAGTATTAGACAGAGGCTTGGAACTAGTGGGTGAGGATGGAAGGTTGTGGAAATTGAATCGGTTATTATTTGCGGATGATGCTGGACTGGTGGCTGATAATGAGAATGAACTGAATCATTTGGTAACTGAGTTTGTTAGTGTTTGTGAGAGAAGGAAGTTGCGAGTGGATATTGGTAAAAGTAAAGTCATGAGATGCACAAGGAGTCTTAATGTTAGCAGATTGAATGTAGGAGTGAATGGAGAGTTGCTTGAAGAAGTAGAGCAATCTAAGTATCTTTGGTTGCATGTATCAATGTGTGGATGTAGAGGTAAATCACAGACTGAAGAAAGGAAGTAAATGTCTAGGTGGCTTGAAAAGAGTAATGAGAAAAAGATATTTGGGAATGAATGCAAAGAGAAAGATATATGAAGGTGTGATTGTGCGGACATCATTGTATGGAGCAGAATCTTGGAATGCAAGGGAGGATGAAAGGAAGAAGTTGACTAATGGGGATGAGGTGTTTGAGAGATATGATTGGTGTATCTAGAATAGATAGAATAAGAATTGAAGATGTCAGGCAGAAAATGGGAGTTAAAAGGAAGCTGTCGGATAGGTTAGATCAGAGAGTGTTGAGTTGGTTTGGACACATGGAAAGGATGAGTGATGAACGAATAGTGAAAAGTGTGTGGAGTGCAGAAGTGATTGGAGTTAGGTCAAGAGGGAGACTTAGAATGAAATGGATGGGTGGGTTGAAAATGACATTGAATGGACGTGGAATGTCAAGGAACAAGGAAGAGTACGTGCAAGAGATAAGAATGAGTGGAGGAAGATTGTGCATAGATGATGCGGGCCAAAGGGATTTCTCACACCTGCTAGCTCAGTGACTTATGATGGACAGGTGTAAGGGAATTGCCATGTGATGAAGCAGTGGGGGTAAACCAGCTGTGTCTGTTGGCCCTCATTGTAAAATATCCTTGCCCTCCTACCTTTTGGTTGACCCAAGCAGGGTGGAAGGGTGGGAAACATGGCAACCCTTTATCCCCAAGGAGCTAAGAGGAGTAGTTGAGGTATTTGTAGGTCGTGGTGAATGAGGGTTTCTTGGCTCGATCACCCCCTTTACAAGGGGGAATGAGGTCATGTGTATATATGTATTACTAAAGCAATATCTTAACACTTTTTTTAAAAAAGAATTCCTCAACAGACCACCTCGGTAGACAGGGAAGATTCTGGAAGGGGGAACTTGTACATATATGTATATATGTTAGTCATTGGTATATCTATTTAGCTATTTTTTTCTCTATCAGAAGAATTCAATTGGAGGTTACGCTGAATTTTTAGATGACTAGCCTTTCGCGGGAAAATTAGTGCGTTTGTACAGGTATTAGATGTGAATCTATTACAGATAACCTCAGTGGGAACAAGTGTCTTTGAATTGCTCTGAGTGTACAGGGACAAAATATTACTCTCTTTAAGGAACAAAAAGTAACATTGTCACTGTAAGACCCGGATTTTTTTTTTTTTTTTTTTTTTTTTTTTTGCGTGACCTAAGGAGGATGGTGGGAGAAATTATGGTGCTCCTTTATCCCTAGGCGCAAGAGGAATGATCGAGCTATATTAGTCTCTGTTTAATGTATGTCCTTTGACTTGGCCATCCCCCATGCAAGGGGGATTCTGGCCATTATTCATGTAGTTTTTTATAATTGTTACATATGGCTTGATATTAGCCTTTGTAGTAGTTATCTGTAACTAGCGTATTTTAATAAAGATCAGCACACTGTTACAATATCGTAATCAAATCTCCGAGCTACAATTGAATATTAAAGTATTTCATTACCATATTCCCACTGCATGTCCTCCAGAAGACTATACCATCGTAACTTTTTTAATAATGAGTGCCTGGGTTCAGCAGATAGCTGAAAGCTTTCCTTCTTTTCGCGTATTGGTCATGACTCAAAACCTTTTTGAAAGGAGTTTTGTCGCTACGGACTGTAATATCTTGCATTTTTTAATCTGCGACATTTGTATTTCTTTCTTTATAACTTTTTGTGTGTGTATATATATATATATATATATATATATATATATATATATATATATATATATATATATATATATATATATATATGTATATATATATATATATATATATATATATATATATATATATATATATATATATATATATATATATATATATATGGCTGGAAAATGCTCATTAAAGAAAATAACGAATTTTTTTAAGTACTTATTGATTCCGTGATATTTTCTGGTCACCCTCTCAAAGTACATTGTACTTTGACAATGTGACCGGATAAGGTCACTAAAATTAGTAAGTACTACAAATATTTTTTCTTTGTTTTCTTTAATTGGCATTCTCCTTCCATTTTAGGCTGTAATTTAAGAGTCCAGTGTTATTAATATATATATATATATATATATATATATATATATATATATATATATATATATATATATATATATATATATATATATATATATTAGATAGATAGATAGATAAAGTATACCTGTTTTATGCATTATTTCATATTCAAGCATTTTACAATATATATCTTTATAGCCTTGTCTAACATAGTTTTTCCATGCCATTTATTTTGCCAGATTATTCATGCATATTATTAATCTGTGTATAACCTCTAGTGAATGTTTATGCGTACGAATTTTTTACCCGGTTTTATTCCTTGTGACAAAGAACATAAGCTATTTATTAAGGAGTCTTGGCTAGTCCAACTTGTAAAGTTTCTCCCTGGCCCAAATCCCATATTATGTAACGTGTTCTTCAGTTCTGTGTCCTATGATGGTATTACAAGCAGCGCCATTATGTATATAATATAATTTCCATTAGTATCTTCGATTTGTATGCCCTAAAAGCCAAAACATTGGTATCAAGGAATTGTAGAGATTTAAATCCGTATCACAAGTTTTAAGAAAGTTTAAGATATTGTAAATTATTGTCACAAGACTTAGATTGGAACATTTGTGTAACTAATATCGGTTATTCGTCAGTTCCTTTTGTTAATGCATCATGATCTAAAATGGTGTTAATTTACTGGAATAGTTATAATATTCCTCTCTGTCCCATAATATCACACATTAAAACCTTTGGCAAAAGTTGGTTGGCCCTTGACATAAGCCGCCCATTGCTACACTACAGCTAAAGATCTTTTGAATTTGAAGAGACCGGAACTGCTCGATTTTAACTGTTCTCCCTGTTACTATTCTTTTCCTATTCCTACATCTCCACTGAATATTCCGGCGTATTTCTTACACATCTCATACTCTTCTCTCACATTTAACAAGTCGCAACATTTCCCATTTCCGTTTATTTTGTTATTTTCTCTCTAATATTTTTGGTTTTACTGATGCCCGGGCCCGATGAGAACAGTTCTTTTTGCCCGTCCCTGTTTCACACTGATGAAAATAAAATCTGAAAGGTATTCAAGAAATTGGTTGCATTCGACTTGTTAAATGTGAGGGATAGAGATGTGTAACGAATATTCAAGAATACTCGGTATTGATGTAGGCATAGAAAGAGAACCGTAGCTGAAGGAAGACTTAACATCGAAATGCCCTGGACTGTGCTATTTAAGTACAAAAGACACTTCAGCTGTAGTGTCACAACGGACAAGTTACAACAACTCATTTCTGTTTCTCTTTGCTTTATGTTTTCTTCTTGCCCAGGCGCGATGAGGGCAATTTTCTTTGCCTGTCTCGGTGTCACACTCTTAAAAAAGTTATGTACATATTTATAATCTTAACATTTGTGTAGTTTGAAACCTGCAAAACAAATAACCAATTCCGGTAGAGTGTTCGACTCGAGAGGTGATGCACCCGAGTTCGAGTCCACGGAAGGGCGATAAGAAGGGCATCTAGCATTAATTCCTCAACTTCAGTTCTTCTGTGTCCACCCCCAAATGAGACTAATGGCGTCAGAAAAAAAAACTATAGGAAAACATACTCAAGCTTAACCCAGGTGTGATGCTGATGGAAAAAATACCCAACTAACCTATATCCTCAACCTTGATAAAGGTTATATTCAAAGATAGTGAATGTCATTTATATCCATATCTGAGATCTCTCTCACATCTCGAGACGTTACCATAAGAAAATGTCCTTCTAAAAGTATTTTGCTGCTAATATGCGTGTCTGAAGACTTTGCCACGAGAAATCGTCCATCAAAGAGAGTTTATTCTGCTTACATTCGTATTTTGAAGACTTCTCCATAAGAATACGTCCTTCTACGATAACTTATGCTTCTCATATGCGCTTTTGAATTATTTTGGATTTAAGAAAACGTCCTTCTAAAACAATATTTTTTTCTGCGTATACGCGTATTTTAGGATTCTGCCTCTAGGTAACAACTTTTTTTTTTTATGTAAACGAGTATTTTTCTGCACATACTCGTATGTAGCTTGAGAACTTTTGTCGCAGGAAAGAGTACTTCTGATATTTATTTTATATTTTCTGCTTATATTGCAAGTTTGAATGCTCTTTCCCACCGGAAGATGTCCTTCAAAGATAGTTATTCCTGCATATATGAATGATTGAGGACTCTTTACCGTATAGACCAGTGATTCCCAACCTTTACACCTTGGAGGAACCATTGTAATAATTTTTCATATTCCAAGGAACCCCTATATATAGTATATATATATATATATATATATATATATATATATATATATATATATATATATATATATATATATATATATATAGATATATATATATATATATATATATATATATATATATATATATATATATATATATATATATATATATATATATATATATATATTTTGATCATATACCAAAGCCATATTTCCCTTATAAGGGGAGTGGCTGAGTCAAAGAAAATACTATGACTTTTTGTGGGAAGTAAATACAGATGAGAGGATTCCCAGTCCCCTCGCCCCGCCCTAATTAGTAGACTTCTACGACACGCAATGGAACACGGAGGAAGTATTCTTACCCCCTCCTTCAGGGGATATATATATATATATATATATATATATATATATATATATATATATATATATATATATATATATATATATATACCTTGGCTGTTTCCCCCTTTATTTGGGGGGTAGCCGACATCAAAAAAAGGAAAACAGTTTGGGGAGAAGTTATTCTCCCCTCTACTCCCCTTCTTTGACGTCTCACAGGAGGTTGGTACAAGGGGGAGGGATTCCCAGTCCCCCCGCCCCGTCCACTTTTAGTCGCCTTTTACGACACGCAGGGAATACGGTGAGGCTATTCTTTGATATTGTGCCCGCCCCACAGGGCACAATTAAAAGTAATATATGATATCAACTCACTACATCAATGGGGGTGAACCAACCTAAGTAAGCCAAATATATTTCATATTCCCCAAAATGGAGGTGCAAAAGTAAACATTTACCAGAGTTTTTCACAATTTAATATATATATATATATATATATATATATATATATATATATATATATATATATATATATATATATATATATATATATATAAAACCGTTGCTATACTACAGCTCAAGGTCTTATAGACTTAAATAAGACTTTCCTGGACAGTTCGATGTTAAGTCTTCCTTCAGTTACGGTTCTTTTTCTATGCCTACATCAACACCGAATAGGCATGATATTCGTTACATATTTCTTATTATCCTTCACATCTGACAAGTCACAATACTCCGCAGCTCTGTTTCTTTTTGTTTTCTTTATGCCCAGGCTCGATGAGGGTAGATTTTTTTTTCTTTGCCCGTCATGGTGTCACACTCATAAAAAAAAAAGTTATATATATATATATATATATATATATATATATATATATATATATATATATATATATATATATATATATATATATATATATATACACACACACACACACACACACACACACACACACACACACACACACACACACACACACACACACACACACACACACACACACACACACACACACATATATATATATATATATATATATATATATATATATATATATATATATATATATATATATATATATTATTTTTTTTTTTTTTTTTTTTTAAGAAAAGTCCTTAAGCAATATAATTCATATAAAATCTACAATTACATCACATGAGAGATCACACTAATAAGTCAATATTGTTATGACTTACTGTCATTGTGTAATAGCACATCATTATTTTACGGTTTCTCGCGGAACCCCTGGTGATGGTCGGCGGAACCTCGGTTGGGAATCACTGGTATAGACTAGCTAAGATAGTCTATACAGTTTTTATGCATGTTTCAGTCCTCTATTCAAGAAAACACCAGTTTAAAATATTTTTTGCTTATATGCTATACTGAAGACTATTTAGCACAATACGCTCATTTCAGATAATTAACGCGTTTCCTATTGTATGTTGGAGACGCATTTCTCTCTACATGTTTTTTTATCTTCTTTGAACTTGTTTAACATATATATAAAGTACTCTGCTCCAAATGGTTTTTATCATGATAATCCTTACTACAAGGGTCGCTCAGGATATATACAGTATATCGGTGAGGTAGATGAGATGGTTATATCAGGGTTTATATTGCCAGGTAAGGATTATGTGAAGGTGCCAAACCTAGCAACCCCACCCGACCTTACTTAACTTCACTGCAGATATAATTTTGGTTCTAAAAAACAATCCACATTTTATGGGTGTGGATATAAACAGCGTGTGACTACTGAATGGAAACTACATATCCTTCCATATATAACTTATGGTTATCGATCGCGGGTCTGTCAATTCCAGAATCGAGTATGCTTACCACTCGGCTACCGTGGTCCGCATAATGATAATGATAGGCATTACCTCTAGCACTTCTAGTGATTCTGCGGTCTGAGGTTCCGTCCAAGTAAGGAGTAGTGCTTCTTCTGCTTCTCGTATTTTATTTTTTTTTTTTTATGCATTTTCCCCATTGCGGTGTTAGCTAAGAATAATCCTTCGTGTTCCCATGTGCATAGTCGACTAAAGGGGGTGGAATGAAAGAAAATGGAGTCCCCCCCACTTAATATTTTCCTCCCTCTTTGTTCCTTTGTGCTTTCAGAAGCGAATGACCTCGATTTGAGGACTATTCATTTTCTCTGCAACACACTGTGAGGTAACTCCTTTGAGACATGGTCTTTGATCTTTTGTTAAGAGATTCAACCGTAAAAAGGAATAATTGACTCTACTGTCGAGTTTTGTACATATTTAGAAGATAATACGCAAGTAAATCCTAAAGATAATATATCTGTCTGTTTATATATATATATATATATATATATATATATATATATATATATATATATATATATATATATATATATATATATATATATATATATATATATATATATATATATATATATATATATATATATATATATATATATATATATATATATATATATATATATATATATATAAAGATCTTAATCACCTTATATGAAGAATTGGGAGTCAGAGTTAAAGCAAAGCTTTACCTTCCAGGGAGAAAAATTGGCAGATGAAGATAACAAGTCTCCTTGATCGATGCTATGTAATCGACTTTAACGACACGCCGGGGTCTTTGGAGGCGTTATATTGTCCTCCGATCTAGGAAAAGTAAGCAAGAAATTAATGAGTAAGAGAAAATTTAACTCTGAAAAAAGAGGACACAGCTCCTGATTCGTACAGAACTCACCTACTGCCCTCAAAAAGTAGTCCACAGTGTATGCATTTTCGGTTCCACTGAAGTGTGATTCCTGTGACAGACTTCTGCTGAAACGTTATTCCAACCTAATCAGGTAATAAGAAAATACTAACACATTCTTTCAGTCAATACAATAGAGAATTAAAAATGAATAGAAAATAAACCTAATGCAACGTAATGCATAACCTAACCTTATTAAGCCAGTAAAATGTAAAACATGAGTAAGAAAATATGAAAAATAAAGTCCTAACCTTACCCAACCTAAAAATAAAATAGAAAAATGAAAGATGAACTAAATTTTATGAGGTTAGGAATCACACGTCAGTGGCACCAAATTTTCAATAAAAACGTTTGTTGACCTAGTTTCCAGCAGAGAGGCAGTTCTTCTCTTTCTGTGACAAATTCCACAATGACTGCTTTTGGCTTCTTTCATTTGTGTTGGGATTTACACCATCAGTAGACATGGTAAATTAGGCTTCGATGTATGATACACACTCAGTTTAATTAACCTGGATATCGCATAAACTTTACGGCATTTTCCTTTAATTAAAGGAAAACCTTTGCTAATCGCATTTTACTTGATGGTACAATTATCTTACATATAAAGTCTCATCATTTTTTATTTGTTGGTGGGGGTTATGCTATGTAATGTATTGACAAAACTCTTCTTGTGTGTGTGTGTGTGTGTAATATATTAATACACGAACACTTCGAATACCTATTGATTTCAGTGTAAGAGTTAGTTAGCTTCTTACCTTTGCAACTTCTTCATATAATGTTTAATTTCGATGTCAAGTACCTGCAAGTACGCATTTCTAAATTTGAGTGTAGTTTTTCATGAATGACTTTTTATTATTATTATTATTATTATTATTATTATTATTATTATTATTATTATTATTATTATTATTATTATTATTATACTAATAACCACATGGGGACTTGTGGGCACAGATACTCCCTATGATATATAAATGTGTACTTAATAATATATAATGAAGAAATAAACATAATAGTTTAAATATTATTGGCAATATTTGTCCATAATATAAATACGCCCCATTAACTGTGAGAGAAAGAATATTGATATTTTCTTTTTCTGTTGTTGCTCTACTTGGAGAGGGAAGGAAAGATATTATATATTGTAATGCACTCTACATTAATGTAAAAAATGAATAATTTTTTCAACTATAGCAACGCCAATAATAATAATAATAATAATAATAATAATAATAATAATAATAATAATAATAATAATAATAATGATAATAATAACAACAACCTGACTTTACCTAAAATGAATTTTAACTCACTAGACAGTACTTGTTAAATCGAGATTCCTGATTGACTTTATCACCTCCCTGGCCTATCCTCTAAACCTCATATTAAACAGCGGCTGAACGCTCTCATAATCTCATCATATATAAACCATAATAAGCAATTAATATTAAACAGGTTGTCAGTCTTTGGTGGTTAATTGATTGTTATTTACATCAAATAAATGTTTTTTTTTAACCTTTATTTCATTAACAGGGGATGAGTTCATTCTATTTGATAGGTGCCTGTACTGGGTGAGGGATCTGGGCTAGGCTGGCTATAGAAAGTGAGGGGGAAGGGCTAGGCTGGCGGAAACAGGGTGAGGGAGCGATGCTAGGGAGGGGTGTGAAAGAACACTTTAACATCATTCCCTTAATTAATTAATTGGTCAAATCTAATGACTGGTGTTTGATGTTTAATTAATTGATTTTCATCTCCAAAGCTTTTATGTTTGTTTACTTGAATTGTGGTATCTCCTTTCATGCGTTGTTTGTTTGTTTGTTTCAATGTTGTATGCTTATTTTTTAGTTTTGCTTCTATAACAGGAATATTCCCCTTTTTATTTGTGACCCATTTAGACTTTGCGAAATGTTTGACATTTACGTATTTGAGATTTTTTTTTTTGGGGGGGTAGGTAAATATTTATAATATTTAAGTAGCCATGAATATATCGCTGGATCAGCGCCTCTATTTCATTTAAGAAATCCCGAGTTCGACTCTACAGTGAGACTTATACAGATTTCCTTTGCCAGAGCCACTCTCAGATACGAAAGACACATTAGTGGTCTTACTATTGTGGTGGAGCATATCAGCTCAGCAGGTCATATTGCTGAGCTGGTAACGTGTTTACCTCTACGTAATACTTAATCTGTAATTGTTCTGTGCTAATTATGCATCCATTCAAAGCAAGAGGATTGTAATTAGTGTTTTCGATGCATAACAGACACAGGCAAGTTACAAATATGGAAAATACTTTACTTTTACAGGGCTCTTAATAGAATACCTAAGAATATCAATAGCATGTTGTTCATTTTTTCCCCACTATTATACCTTATTATGGAGGTGACCACTGACAGACTGGAGCTGGAGAATTAAGGCTGGATTCCCTGCCAAGCGCCCCCGACGGTCTCGATCGTGGAACTGTCATCTCCTGGGTCGAGTTATCTAACCACTAGGCTACGGCGGTCCCCAGAACACCAGTACTAAAAATCACTAGAAGAGAGTAAACATACAAAACAACATTATGCTCTAAATACTAGTGCAGTTAGTGTGAAAGGAAATGCAAGATATGGTACAAAGAACGATTAAGAAAAGCGGCTGTGCCTATATGCATGTACACTATGTAGCAGTGTTGCCAGATACCCAGAAAAGTCAGGATGTCTCCTGATTTTTAGGCAATTACAGAATTTTTATGGAAATACTGTCTAACCTAACCCATTCTCGTGTGAATAGAGACGATACGACCTTTGTTCGTCAGGTGGCGCTTGTGTTGCCTGCCAGAAGAGACATGAGCCAGTAGTTCACAAGATCTTGTATATATACTACTAGTTAAGCACATTACATATGTGAAAACATGAATCATTTTTTAACCCGACCGGGACTCGAACCTAGGACTTATGATTACAAAGTCAAGGCGCTACCACTACACCACAGAAGGCTAAAAGGAATCCAACCTTATAGCTTATATCTGCTATACTTAGGATTGAACTCATTCTAACTGAATGCCACTATGTTCATATTACAGATGCCCCAACCTCACTCGTGGCTTCATTTTAGCATTTAATTCAATTTCCAATCTCATTCGGGCCATGAACTAACCAGATAAGCACATTACATATGTGAAAACATGAATAATTTTTTACCCCGACAGGGACTCGAACCTAGGAATTATGATTACTAAGTCAAGGCGCTACCACTACACCACAGAAGGTTAAAAGGAATCCAACCTTATCGCTTATATCTGCTATACTTAGGAATGAACGCATTCTAACTGAATGCCACTATGTTCATATTACAGATTCCCCAACCTCACTCGTGGCTTCATTTTAGCATTTAATTCAATTCCCAATCTCATTTGGGCCATGAAATAACCAGATAAGCACATTACATATGTGAAAACATGAATAATTTTTTACCCCGACCGGGACTCGAACCTAGGACTTATGATTACTAAGTCAAGGCGCTACCACTACACCACAGAAGGTTAAAAGGAATCCAACCTTATAGCTTATATCTGCTATACTCAGGAATAAACGCATTCTAACTGAATGCCACTATGTTCATATTACAGATTCCCCAACCTCACTCGTGGCTTCATTTTAGCATTTAATTCAATTCCCAATCTCATTCGGGCCATGAAATAACCAGATAAGCACATTACATATGTGAAAACATGAATCATATTTTACCCCGACCGGGACTCGAACCTAGGACTTATGATTACTAAGTCAAGGTGCTACCACTACACCACAGAAGGTTAAAAGGAATCCAACCTTATCGCTTATATCTGCTATACTTAGGAATGAACGCATTCTAACTGACTGCCACTATGTTCATATTACGAGTGAAGTTGGGGAATCTGTAATATGAACATAGTGGCATTCAGTTAGAATGCGTTCATTCCTAAGTATAGCAGATATAAGCTATAAGGTTGGATTCCTTTTAACCTTCTGTGGTGTAGTGGTAGCGCCTTGACTTAGTAATCATAATTCCTAGGTTCGAGTCCCGGTCGGGGTAAAAAAAAATGATTCATACTACTAGTGTGTATGCTGGTGTATTATACACTACGTAGCAGTATATGTAGATGGTGCGAAGTAACAAAGATAGAAAAGGAGGGCCGGCGAAAATTCAGAAGAGAATTGGGACAACGGATTTTGGGATTATAACAGGGTTGACCGGATGTGTACAACTTATAAAGCCTCTTGACTCCCACTTCGGGCACGTAGGCTAGTGTTAAACCTTATAAAGGTGTTATGCAAGTTACTTGCATGCAGACGGTACTCTCGCTGTCGAATTTTAATAATAATAATAATAAATAATTATATAAATACATATATAAGCATGCGATACTTTTTTTTCGTATGGATCCACATATCTTTCTTTTTTTATTGTCTGAACTTGGAGTTTGTGTTCTTAGCGTCAAAATTTTATAAAATAGAATAAATTAGAACTTTCTTCAAAATTAATTAATAATATAGGGTTGTTTTGCAACATTTTTAACGCATTTTATTTATTTATTTTTCTTTCAAAAAAAGTGAAGGAATCAGCTCGCATATGTTGTCAGTGTTGGTGTCCAGTTGAGCAATCTGAAGTAGATGAATAACCATTTACAAATGATCTGTCTGTATTTTTTCTTTTTTGCCTTTGTATGTCACTATTTTTCCCTATTTATGGAGTTTGATAGAGACAGATTGGAGCTGGGGAAATAAGGCTGGATGCCCTTCCCAACGCACTCGGCTTGATCGGGAGTCTTTTACCTCTCAAGTCCAATATTCTAACCACTACGCCACCGCGGTTCCCAATAGATCTGTCATTAAGTAGCTAATATTATTTATCCTTGGGAAGTCGGAGTCTGACTATTTTTTTCATTAATTAACTAGGCAAAAAAACTGCAGATGAGAATCTAATCCAGTGATTCTCAACCAGAGGTAAATCTACATCTTGTGGGTAAAAATGGACATGGCAAGGGGATATATATATATATATATATATATATATATATATATATATATATATATATATATATATATATATATATATATATATATATATATATATATATATATATATATATATATATATATATATATATTAAAGGTTTAATTTATGCAAATATGCTTAGTTGAAAGATTCATGGTTTTTTAGTTCTGATGTTCAGTAATTTCACAAGGGTTCTTAATATGTAATCAAACTTGTGAAATGTAATTACCATGAATTATTTAGTGCCTTTCGCAGCCAGCAATCATTGCCCATATCTAAGGCCCGATTTCTTAAACAGTGTAAACCTAGGATATCATATTGTTAGCTAGCTAGACACAAATGAATTTCATAAACGCATCTGAAGCGGTTCTGTGTATGGCTAGGATCCCGTACGGGATCCTAGTCATGCACAGAACCGCGTCAGAGGCGTTTATGAAATTCATTTGTGTGTCTAGCTAACTAACAACATGGTATCCTAGGTTTACACTGTTTAAGAAATCGGGCCCAAAACCCTGCTACATACAAGTGATGTTTTAAATGTTCAGACTTAAATCAGAAGATTATATCCTTGTCTATCCATTATTTGGGTTAACTCCTTGGGACCATACAGTCCAGAATCCTTGATATAATTATACTTTCTTTTCTGGATCTGAACGTAGTTCATAGCTTTTTCAGAATATATTGTTAATGTACTATTGGCTATCACATGAGAGTAGGAAGAGTTAATTTGATATGTATTCGTGAATATAAAAGTCAACCGTAATTGAAACACAATATATGCTTTACTGACCTAGTTTTCTTGAGCATAAGCTATACTGGTTTCATAACCCATCCATTCAAGTCGTGAGCTGTTACTGTGAACGTGTCTTTATTCATATTGTTCTATTTTCCATCTTCGTTTGAATTAAAAATATCTGTATTCGTAAGTATATTGCCGGTTGGGTCTTAATATATATTAGAATAACAGGCAGTTATGGTATATTACGCAGAGATGACAGTTGTCATCTAATAAATACCCTCACTATGATTACAGCAATTATGAGTACTACACTCCATTCTTAGTACACGGTGCTTGAAGCTGAAGTTTTGTTCTCGTGTCTTCATTCAGAATAGGAATCTAAACATTGTGATTTTGTACATGCGCTTACTATAGTTTTATTTATTTATTTATTTATATGTGTTTGTTAATATCCATGTCATTAATTGCTTTCGAATGATACGACAGTTACGCATGTAGGCTACTTTTATAGCTGCGGAGTATATTTTTATTCATTTCTCATCAGCCAACTATCCATTTTTGCTTATCCTCAGTATTGGCAATGATATTTTTCCCTTCTCTTTGTAATTACTTTTGTACGATTGTTAGACTTCCCTTTTAGTCCAAGCGCATCCCAAGACTCAGTGCCAGAACATTGTCCATGGATGTTCATGTCTGCTCATTGTTAACCACATTTACTGACCATGGTAAGGTGATTATCAGCTGCAAAGTAAAAATTTCCAAAATATGCAAATTGAAGTAAGCTACCCCAGAAGCTTCCGAAAGGTGATATTCCAGCAATATTCACTGAGAAATTTGGACCTTATGAGCTTGTGATGGCATAGGCCGTTACCAGAAAAGGTGTGGGTGCGTGTCAGGATCAGTGCCACGCCCTCGGTTTGCCTGTCCCTGTTGGCACTCTGACGGCACTCTTTGTTCGGGGGTCGTGTCGACGCCCTCTGGTAGAAAAAAAAGGAGATGGAAACGTCATGAAAACGTAAATAGCGATAAATGAAGAGAATGAGAGAGAAAGAGAGAAAGAATGAAGATTCTCTGTATACCCTTCGTTTATTATTATTATTATTATTATTATTATTATTATTATTATTATTATTATTATTATTATTATTATTATTATTATTATTATTATTATTATCATTATTATTATATATGTGACAGAACAGAGTTTTAAAATAATTGCCAACTTTTAGCTCTAGTTGTATATTCACTCATTATAGGTTGTTCATTGTATATATTTTCCAGTTTTTCACTATTTGCATAATATAGTATTATTGGCCTTAGCAAGCTATAAGACCATAATGATCTATGTTCTTAGTCTGAATGAAAGAATGGGAGAAGGAAAGGCTGCCATAAGTACGAGTTATTAATTGGATATAAATATACTTACAGTCTCTCACAGACAGGAAAGAGACTTATTCTATGATGTTTTGGGATAAGATTAATGGTGAATTTACATTTTGATAATGTAGCACGTTGCTAACTACTTTCAACTCGGCAATCGAAGCGAATACATTTTTAATTATTGATTCTTATTATGCAAAAGTAGTTCATAATTATCGTATTTCATGAACAATTTTCGTAAAAACATTTTAGTCATGTGTATGTGTGTGATATATATATATATATATATATATATATATATATATATATATATATATATATATATATATATATATATATATATATATATGTTAGTCGCCGTGGCTCAGTCGATAGCGTCTCCGACTCTGAGGCGTCAGGTCGAGGGTTCGCGCCCCGTCACGGTCTGAGGTTAGCAAAGGCATGCACTCAGCGTAAGGATTACATCTGCCAAAACAAGTCCTTCGCAAGAAGGCAACCGTCCTAGCCCTTGGTTGATAAGGGAGTCCGTGACGTAAAACCGGAACATATATATATATATATATATATATATATATATATATATATATATATATATATATATATATATATATATATATATATAGAGAGAGAGAGAGAGAGAGAGAGAGAGAGAGAGAGAGAGAGAGAGAGAGAATAGTGACATAAAACGTTTCATGTGTTATGGATGACTGGTCGTAGCGATAGGCAATAGCGATAGAAGCGTATTGTAGAGAAAGCTAATGAAATAGAAATTTAGCAGGATGGAAAAATTAAATATTGGAGATATGATATTGGTTCCGGTTTTACGTCACGGACTCCCTTATCAACCAAGGGCTAGGACGGTTGCCTTCTTGCGAAGGACTTGTTTTGGCAAATGTAATCCTTACGCTGAGTGCATGCCTTTGCTAACCTCAGACCGTGACGGGGCGCGAACCCTCGACCTGACGCCTCAGAGTCGGAGACGCTACCGACTGAGCCACGGCGACTACGATATGATGCTTGTACTCAGTAGAATACACAGTGTGAATTTACTGTGTGTGTGTGTGTATCAGAAGGTATAAATATTTACTCAGTTAATGCTACCGCCTAAGAGGCAATATATATATATATATATATATATATATATATATATATATATATATATATATATATATATATATATATATATATATATATATATATATATATATATATATATATATATATATATATATATATATATATATATATATATATG
>JAXCGZ010010056.1:5000-17500 GCA_037179515.1 Halocaridina rubra
TATATATATATATATATAATTACCTGTAACATGCAAATTCAAAGACCTCTAAGTGATTCTTCTGAATTTAATCACTAGACCATGTCATTCAAATAATAATTACAAATTACTGATTATAATGGGCATAAATACCATCTTCGAGAACAATACCAAATAAATAGAATGTGAACATATAAAAAAAAAACGTTAAAACCTCAAACAGGATATTTGTTTCTATTAATAAATGATCAAGGATCTGCAATTCACCATTAGAATAAAAAATGTTATTTGCATTAACTTATTTGAATGATATTACATGCACATTTGATTATAGGCCAACCATAAACTACTGACTGCAAGAGGAAGGTTTCCATCTCACTTTAGGTTTATACTATCTATTAAGAAAAATGACTGGCAAGAATGCAGAAGCGAGCACTTTAAATTTAACCTTAATTTCCATGGTAGGCCATGAAAAGCCATAACTCTCATGCAAATGACAATATTAGAAATATAGCTAGAAGCGTTTCAAGTCCGGTTCCTGCCTACTTATTGCATACAATTGCCCTCTCGTTGTGACAGCAGCCTTGACACTCAACACCTTTTTTGTCATGGCGTACTGAAGAGCGACAATTTCGGGGGAGTGGAAGTCGCCAGCCATTGTTCCAATCTGCCTCTTTAATTAAGCTGTCGCTTCACTTTCATGCTCCTATGATGAAAGTTCTGGATGAGTCGAATTACTGTCTTGATTTAATAATGGTAGTTTTTAGGCATGGACTTTCCCTTACCCTCAAAACGACAGGTATGAATTAAGTTGTGCCTAGGCAAGAAAGAGTAAGAAATGAGGCAGAGAAAGGGTGTTGGAAAAAGGTTGTCGAATAAGTCAGACCAGAGGGTGCTGAGATGGTTTGTGATGTATCTCATTTCTTATCGGATAACTATCTGCAATAGCCAACCACTATATATCTTTACGTAGTCACGGACTGAGGTTAGTAAGGGCATACACTCAGGGTAACGATTACATCTGCCAAAACAAGTCCTCTCTGAAGAAGGCAACTGTCCTAGCCCTTAGTTGAAAAGGGAGTTCATGACGTAAAACCGAAACCATACATCTTTATGTAGTTAAAAGAGTTATTTACCTCTGACGCTGTAGTGGATGTTGGTGCTGTGATCCTCGGAACGCCATACACATCAGGGAACGACCATACCAACCGTAAACACCCAACAAAAAACAAGCAAGAGATGCAACTAGAAGACCATGTGATAACTTTGAAAATACTGAGCCTGTGTAACCATCCGAATAAGACCAAGGAATGAGAAGTTATCCATGTGACGGCTGAGCAGCGACCGACTGGTTTGTAATTGCTTATTCAGTGTGGGATTCAGAACACAGGACTGCACAGGCTAATACACAAGATATGTGTCAAAATATGACAATTAAAAAAAAAAATACGCACAAATAATCCATTTAAATGCTTAGAATACATTTGTGAGGGTTTGTGAGTTCTTCTCACATAATATGCTTTTGGTCACAAAAAGGAAAAAATAATGCTTTTGTTAGGCTATCCCAAAAATAAGTAGCAAAAGCTTCGTAATATAGCATATATAACCAGTACCGAAAGCTATTTAAATGACTTATACTTTTATCATATACAAATAAAAATTTCTAATAATTAAATGTAATTTTTTTGTCTGAAGATTATATGGCAATGGAAGTATGCTATGGAGAATCATTGATGTCAACACATATTACTACATTTATTTCATTTTCCAGTATTCATACGTCACTTCTGGCCAACATATAAAAGATCGCACTCTTATACGCAATAAAAGTCACAAAAATGTTCTCAGGTTGGTAATTTTACGATAAAATATCCTATTAAACACTTAGAAATGTTCACTTCTAGAGTCAGTTTGGTTCCGGCACTCGGTTAGGTAAACATAAGCACATGTTTTCAAATAGTATATATATATATATATATATATATATATATATATATATATATATATATATATATATATATATATATATATATATATATATATATATATATATATATATATATATATTTATTGAAGCAAAAACAAAAAAATTGCATATACTTAATTTAGCTTTATGAATGTATTTTCTTTTATTATATAGGATGTGGCTTATAACGATAAATATAAAAAAAAACTTTATAGAAAACTTTATTTGTCGTTATTTGAGAAGTAAACAATGCGAAAGGTCAACTTTGGTTCTAGTACAGAATTAGCTAAGCTTCGAATACTTTAAAATGATTAAAAATGTGAAAAGGGATATAATTTTCAATAAAAATGCATCCTTATATATAAACATAATTTTATATTAAAAATGTTACGAGATATGCAGGAAAATATGCTATATTATATATTTTTAGAAGCTAATTATTATTGTTTGGAAACTAGTTGCAGAGGATGTATATTGAATATGTTTTAATGGTTGAGTGAGCGAGTGATAAATACCATTTCGTTACTTATCGCTTTTATCTGTATGAATTACCGATTGTCGTGAACCAAAAATTCTAGCAAGTGAAACTCATAATTGTATAATTATTTTGTGATAATAATTTTGTATGTTACGTAGCGTGGCTTCCTCGGAATGAATTGGGCCAAAAATTTATGAAAGTGAAACGGTAAGTTTATTTTTTATTTATTCCAGCAGTTATTGACGATATGGTTACTTTCACACCCCCAATTAGGAAGGAACGTAGGCAAAAATATCATGAAATTTAAATATGTTATCAACTTGGAATTCAGGAAAATGTATTAAGAAATATTATTATAATGTTAGGTTAGGTTATGTTAATGAAGCTAGCTTACACCCAGTAAGAAACGGGTTGATATTTAAGTTTTTCTTGAAAATTAGACTATATATTTTGGTAAAATTGTATTTACACGCCCCCAATTAGAGAAAAAAACTCAATGTATTTATTATAATATCAGTGTTGGTTTGGTTAAGTTAACTGCTTGTTCTTCTACAGATAAGAAAGGAATTAATAATTAATGTTATTGACTTTATCTCCTGGAGAGGTAAAAATACCTCCTCACTGTTACCCTGTGTGTTGTAAAAGTCTGGAAAATGGGTCGCAGCAAGGAGACTTGGAATCCCTTCTTTTGTACATACCAGCCTTTACCAAATGAGCTATGTAACCTTAGTTTAAAGAGCTATATGAGATGACTCAAAGCGATATCCCTGGAAATGAATGAGAAAGAACTTCACTTTAACATTCCCAGCATATTGTAGGAGGTAACTAGAGAGATATCCATGGTGGTGGAGGAGAATAATTCTGCCTTATCATTTGTATTGTTGGAGGTAACTAAGGTTCTAGTAATGATGAGTAACCCCTAGAAATCTATGTAAAGTTTAATAACCCATTAAGTTTATTGACTTACTTTGTAAATGTGAATAACCCAGGGGGCTCCAGGGTTATTCTACTCATATTTGGAAGAAAAATACCATATTCATGTGCTGAAACACCCTATATCCTCTTAGTTCACTGGAGAAAGGATCACCAATTAAAGAAATTTTCAAATACCTGTTGCATTGTATTTTTATTTAATTGAGTAAATATAAATAAAACTTTGAAATTGCTTTTTATGGTGATCTGTCATCCTGGCGTACACATGATAATTAATTTACCTAGTATTGGATAAAGAATGTGGGGCCATGATAGCAAAGTGGTTAGAGCTCTTGATTCAGGATGTGACTAGCCTGTGCCAAAGTCCACCATGGGTCATTAGGAAGGTCATCCAGCCCTGAGTCTTCATCTCCAACTTGTCTATGTCCATCTCCATACAAATGGGTAATACGTAATAGTAACATATAAAAATAGTAAAATAATATTGTACAAGGCCCTTTTGTCACTTCTCTATGAGTACCACACAGTGTACTAATGATTCAGGAACAATAGGACCATCACAAAATCCTTTTATATTGGTTGATGTTGCATGTACTTGATAATTTGTGTACTAAATATTGTACTTAAGAGATAGAATTGGTTTTATTAGGCCCTCAAGTGTACAGTCGTGCAGTTTTTAGATTGTTAACTTGTGAAGTGACACACCTGTGTTAAGGCCTTCTATAGGGCATTAGGAAAGACTTCCAGTTTAATTTTGCAGCTCAAGCCTGTATTCACCATCCACTCGAATGGGGATAATAATGACATAAAATACTAAATAATGGTCCCTTAAGAGTACAGACACTCCTCAGCTTACGAAAGAATTAGGTTCCAGGAATCCATTTATAAATATAATAGGTTGTAAGTTGTGTTTAGGTGAAAAAAAATTCTGTACATACATATGTAGTACAGTACAGTACTTAGGCAAGAGATACTTAACTACTACATAAAACATAAAGTACACAGTCTTAATGAATTTAAATGCAGTAATAATAATGTCATAATACAGTACAGTACAGTAATGCATATATTAATACATGGGCAGAATATGGATAGGTTTTTGTTCGCAACTAGGTTGTTCATAAGTAGGGGAGCTTCTGTATAATGCATAACCTTTAGTGATCCAGGGATTATAGGAGCAAAACAGAATTCATTTGTACTAGTTGTTGTTGGAATGTATATAATAATTAATTGACTAAATATTGTATTTAAGTGATAGAATTGGCTTGACTAGCCCTTTAAGAGTATCACACCATTCTGTTAGCCAGTCAGGTGTTATAGAAACATCGCAATATCCATTTATATTGATTATATTTCCATGATAGTTTACTTACACTATACTGGATAGGTAAATGGTGATGGATTTGTTACTCTGTTAAGAGTATCTCACATTACTACTTGTGTTTTAGGGAAAACAGAAGCATCAAAAAGTTTTATACTGGTTGAAAATGGAAATGACTTGATAATTAGTTAAATAAGTATTTTCTGAAAAGATGTATAGAATTGGTTTTTACCCCCTTTAAGATTATCATAAGAGTTCAGCTAATGATTTGGGGATGCTATGATCATTTACAATCTTAATTTGTCCTGGTTGAAAGTGGAATGGCCAAGATGATTAGTATACTTGGTACTTTACCGAGAACTTGAATGCACAAATGACTTTTTCACCCCATTAAGATACTTGCATAAATCTACTAGTGATCTGGGGATAATAGGAGCAATACAGTATGTATTTGTACTGATTAATATTGAATGTACATGATATTTTATATAGTAAACACTTCCCCTGTGTGATAGCATTGGTTTTATCAGTCATTTAACATTTATCTCACAACATCATTAGTGATTCAGAGAGAATAAATGTACTGTATTACCATTCTTCTGTGCTATTTGAAGTATGATGTATCTGATAATTAGTTCAGTAAAGACTATGCTGGGGAGGTAGATAGCTCATGCATTGTCACTCATCAAGAGTTTGACACAACGCTAGTTACAGTTTAGTGAAAATTGAAATACAACTGCCATATGTTCAATACCAGTACTTGAAGCTGAAAATACGCAACAACTGTACTGGGGAGACTGAATTTTTCTAGGAGATTTTCACACAATGCTAATATGGTTGAAGAGACAGTAGAGGTATCACAAATATCTTTACTAAAGTCGAATCTTGAATGTACTGTACATTATATTTAGTTTGCAAAGTGCTATACAGTTAGAAAGAAGAAAATATTGGTTTTGCTGCTCATTTAAAAGTCTCACTGAATGTTACTAGTGAGTCAGGAACAGTAAAGGGAATCACATACATACATATATACAATGTTTGCAGTCCATCTTGTAAGGGGGTTGCTGAGTCAAAGCACACACAGTCACCATACTTTGATCATCTTTTTGCTCCTTGGGGATAAGGGGTTGCCACAGTTCCCTCACCACTCTGCCTGAGTCATTCACAGGCTTGGGCAAGGATCTTATGCAGTGAGGCCTGACAGCTACTGCTGGATTATACCCACCGCTTTGTATCATTGAAAATATTCAAAATAGGAGTCACATGAAAATTAGGTCACAATGTATTATGCTTGGAAGTTAGATAGCTTTAAGAGTATCACACAAAACTCATAATAATGCAGGAACAATAGGTGTATAACAATCCCTCTGTGCTTGTTCAAGATGGATGTACGTGATAATTAATTGACGAACTACTGTACTGGGAAGGTTGATAGCACTATGGGAAGTGCATCCAACCTTGATTCCTCAGCTCCAACATGTCCATGTCCACTCCCATACTGGGGATTAATAGTGACACATAAAACGACAAACAACAACAGCATCAGTTCTCAAAAACACATTATATAGATCCAAAACATTGCAATGCAATAGTACGGCACACTACACACTACCTGGCTGCCCCCTTTATGGGGGGTGCCGCTCGAGCTGGGGGCGCCTAGGGCTGCGGGGGCTGCGCCGTTCGATGGCACGCTGAGTGCCACAGCCCCCCCCGCCTCCACACCGTGCGCTCCACTGCCCTCCACTGCCCTCCCGGTTATTGTGATATTAATTGTATCCTTGGAGTTCACTTGCCTCTAAATACAAAAGGTATAAATGAGAAACCTTTGAATTTATGACACATTAGTTACTTTCTAAATGGTATATTTGGGTGTTGTACATAATATTATGCACATAATACTTGAAAAAGACTGATTTGCACACTCTGTAACGACTTTTGCCAGATAGATACAAGCACAGTAGGCCTATATTAATCTGTGTTATTTCAAAATTGTATGCATATGATATGGGTTATATAAACGCTACACCAAACATTTTATAGGCAAGACCTCTTGTTATTTTGTCACAATTTGATATTATTCATGAATGATGAACATACGTACCTTTTTAAACTAGGCATATTTTCGTCGTTCATTGCCATATTGTGATAGCATATTTGATTAGCTTATGCAGCTTAAATTTACATGATAGGCCACAAGTCCGGTATTAATCTCAGAATAATGGTATTTGTAATTTGATAACTGCCCAGATATATAAGCATTTTTTATTGTGATGACTTCCAACAATAAGCAATTTTATAACATTTCTCAATGAATCCTACAGTTTAATTAAGGGGAACATATTACCTTATATCAGCATTCTATGCATCTCTGGTTATGGTTTATGTTGATATGCAGATGGTAAGGTCAAGTTAAGTTAGGTGTATTTAGAAACTATATAATTAATTAAAATAAAATCAGTACCATTAATTTTTCTGTGATGTAAGTATGCCAGTAAGTAAATCTTGGGAACTGTATATGCTTCTCAAATTACAGTATAAAAAAAGTGAGCTTAATACTAGAATGTCGTCTAGAGAATACTCAGGCTCATAATAGGAACTCAGAGTAATACTAGCTTTCCTCTATGTGCTTAGAGTCTCAGTTAAGACTACATAATTTTAGTCCTTTGTGAGCTTTGAGTAGTATTTGTTCATAATTTCATCATTAAGGCTTCCCACCATAGTTGAGATTTGTCTCCTGATCACTGTGGGGTGTTTTGGTGTATTGCTCATAGGTTGAATGAAATTAGGTGAATATGGCTAATACATAAAGAGGACGACATGGTAATAGTATAGATTCACACTCCTCTATGGTTTATGTGGAAATATAAAAATACCTAAGACAACTGATATAATAACAATTACAATTATCAATTTGTTCCTTAACTGGGGGTAAACTGTCTTTACTAAATATAATAAATACTATAAGACTTTCCTAATTAGGGGTGTGCAAGTAAACATTTACCTAGTGATTAAATGAAAATAAGGACAGGAATGTTTACATGCTTAATAATTTTTGAACCATACAGCCAGAGACTACCATGCATTAGTAACTAGTAACAAACCAAAGGAATTCCAGATGGAAGTCGAGTTGGAGAAGCGGAGTTGTAAACACCGTTTTGAAAGCACTGTATATTTCTTCGTTATTTCAGTGAAATAGAACATTTTGGAACTTTATTTTTTGAGACATTAGGCTTAATGTGACAGTGATTGATTTGTGCTTATAAGTGTTTGTATATAGTGCACAGTCTTAGATTTATAAGCATAATCTTTTGTGGGCGGTACCCTTGGGGTATGGGCGAAAAGAGAACATGCCCGAGGACTATTCTTGCGTCATAAACAGCCTGATGTAAGATGAGTTCTTTTTCTCCGCCTATTAGGAGACAGGACTCCATAGGGCTCTTTTTTTCATTTAGCCCTGATTATAGCGCAGTGTGCAATGTAATTTTTGAAGTATTGAAAATTAAGCATGATGATATAGTTGGATTTCAGCAGATAAGCAAGGCAAAGTATGTCTTAAAATTTAGTAAATCGTACATCTTTCAAGCTTTTTGTGATCAGTACGATGAGAAAGATGTCGATGTTGGTAATGGCAAAACGGTAAAAATCATTAATTTTAGTAGACAATATACTTATATATCCATTCGCTATGCACCATTTGATATGGATAATGCAATTTTGGAGAGAATTCTTGAGAATTATGGAAAAGTTTATGGAATCAGATTAAACCGGTTTGCATACGGAAAGGCTGAGGGACTTCTAAATGGTATACGAACAGCTAGGATGGAATTGAAGAGGAGTGTACCCTCCTCATTAAATATTCACGGTCATAATATCGTATTCTACTATAATGGACAGCAGAAAACTTGCTTTAAATGTGGCAGGGAGAATCACATGGCCGTTGATTGTTACTTTGAATTAGATGACAGGATAAATATATATAATACTACAGATTTTCCTGATATTCAAAGGAAAAAGAATAGTGCACAAGACGTAGAGGAAAATAAGAGGACTGGACACACCATTCAAGAGGTAAATGCTAATAAAGATAACTCTACAGGGAATTTAGAGGAGGGAAGAGCAGACAATGAAACAAAGGATGGAGATAACAAACAAAAAACAAAGGAGCCGCTAGTACAAGAAATACAATTAGCCAGTGGAATATGTACAGATGAAAGTGAATGCACAGATGAAAATGAAGAGGAAAGGACACACATTAGTAGCAGTCAAGAGGAACCATTCCCAAATGATGATCAATCTCTTAACAAGAGGAAAGAGGATGTACCCTTGGAAACATTTGCAACAACGGTGGAAGTGCATAGGACTGCAGATAAAGATATGGATCAAGGAACTTTTTCTCAATTAAGCGTAAATGAAGAGGACAAAGAAGTGTGTAATGCCCTAGATAAGGTTATAAAAGAAGACATACTTGAAGATAATGAGATAGCGGAAATAAATAAAGAAACAACGGATAAAGATGGCGAATCGTCAAGCACTGAAACCGGTGAAGAAACATTTTCTGAAGGAATGTCGATAAGTGAGGAGTGTAAGGAAGAACAGTGGTTTGTTAAAGTAAAAAAAGGAGGTAAACTCAAAATAAAAAAGAATAAGAAGTTGGAAATTAGTAATGTTAAGAAACGAAAATTGGCAAGGTAATGTTTCTTTTTTTTATCACATTATATTCTCTTTTATATATATATATTTTTCATGGCTCTGACTGTTTGTACGCTAAATATCAATGGTTTGAATGACGATAGGAAAGAATTAAAATTAATTTCTCTTGCTAATCTTTATAAACTAGACATAATAATGTTGCAAGAACATAACATTAAGGCAGGAAATTCATTATATCATATAGAGCAATATTATGAAGTATTTATAAATCCAACTACTTATTTAAAAGGAGGTGTTGCAATATTGATCAGTAAACGATTGTCTCCTATAACTGTTATAAAACAAGAGATGGACTATGAAGGTAGAATACTAAGCTTAAAGATAAAAACTGGTGGTAAGGAAATTCATTTACTTAATGTTTATGCCCCATCGGGCTCGAATAAGAAAAGAGAGAGAGAAGATTTTTTTGATAGATTATTATATTATTTAAGACTAAATATAGATGACACAATTTTTGCAGGGGATTTTAATAGTGTAACTCATGTAAAAGATGTTAGTTCTTTGGATAAAACTGTAATATCAAAAAAATTTTGTGAATTACTTAAAGGGACTGGTTTTAGAGATGCTGCAAGTATCAATTATGTAACAGATTATACATATATTAAGACAAATTATGCATCCCGTATTGATAGAATATATGTTAAAAGTCTGTTTAATCATATAAATTCATGTAAAACAGTACCTATAGCATTTTCAGATCATTGTATGGTAATTACTAGTATCAACTTTTTGTCAACTAATAAAGGTAAAGGTACGTGGAAATTAAATGTCAGCATTCTAAATAGAGAGGATGTAAAAGAAAATTTTAGCGTACTATGGCAGTTCTTAAAAGGAGAGCAGTATAAGTTTAATAACTTGATCAAGTGGTGGATTTATTGCAAGGAGAAAATTAAAAGTTTTTTGTTAAAATGTCAAAAAAATCTTAGCAGAAAAATATGGGCTGATAAACTTACTACAATGTAGGTTAAAAGAATTATACCAAAAGGCTAATGTAGGAATTATAGACTTTGATATAATACATTCAGTGAAAAATAAAATAGAAAGGATTCAGAATGAAATATGTGAAGGAGTGAAAATAAGGGCTAGAATGAAAGATAAAATTGAAGGAGAGAAAATGTCTCCATATTTATTAAAGAAAGAGAAAGTCAATAGAAATAATAAGATAATGCAGAATATAAAAGGCGTCAATGGACAGATATTGAATAATACTAAAGCAATTTTAACTCATGCTAAAGATTTTTATGGGAACTTGTATGATAAGGTGGAAGGTGACTGTCAGTTACAAGATATGTTACTGGATTTATGTTGTAATAAATTAAATGATATTGACTGTAACGATTTAATTGGTAATATTAGTATGTTAGAATTAGGGAATGTGATTAAAGATATGGGTACAGGGAAAGCGCCAGGAATAGATGGATTACCATCAGAATTTTACAAAGAATTTTGGAAAATAATTAGAAATGATTTTTTTGAAGTGATAAAACATATATTGGACAGACAGGAACTTTCGAACTTACAAAATGAGGGCATAATAATATTATTGAGTAAGGGAAGTGAAGATCAAACACTGAGTGGATGGAGACCAATTTCACTCTTGAATGTAGACTATAAAATCATTGCTAAGTTTTTGGCCAACAGATTAAAGACGGTAATGAATAAATTGATCTCTGTTGAACAGTTTTGCAGTGTTAAAGGTAGATCAATAGTGCACTGCAATAATAATATTAGAGACATTATTCATTATACTTATAAAAATAATTATGCAATGGCCATTATGAAGTTAGATTGGAATAAAGCATTTGATACTGTTCACCACGATTTTTTGTTTAAAATTATGAATAAGTTAGGAATTCCAGATTTGTATATTAGTTGGATGAAAATGTTATATAAAGATTGTTGCAGTCGGTTGAGTATTAATGGAATGTTGAGTGATGTTTTTCCAATTATGAGATCTGTGAGACAAGGATGTCCACTGTCAATGATGTTATATGTAATTTACCAAGAACCTCTCTTTTTAGGTATTAAGAATAATAAAAGAATAATATCACCACAGCTTCCAAATGGATGGAAAATTTGCATGCAAGGATTTGCAGATGATTCATCTGTGTTTGTATCAACAGAGGAATCTATAGTTGAGGTTTTTAAGGAAATACATTTATTTGAAAAAGCAAGTGGTGCCCTTTTAAATAGAGATAAAAGTAGTATAACTGGGATAGGGAAATGGCATGGTAAAAATGACTGGCCTCTTCGTTGGCTTAAAACAGAATATAATCTAAAGATATTGGGAATTTCTTATTGTGAAGACGAAAAGATGACTATGGAAATGAATTGGAATATAATAATAGAAAAACTAGAGAAACGGATCAGTATGCTTGCCCAAAGGTATCTTACAATTTTTCAGAAGGCAATAATTGTGAATTGTATTTTATTATCGAAAGTATGGTATGTAGCCCATACACTTCCATTAAGCAAGAGATTTGCACAAAAAGTAAATGTTTTAATATTCAGGTATCTTTGGAGGGGAAGCTATCATCCCATCCGTAGAGCTACCTTGCTTTTGCCTAAAAGTGAAGGGGGTCTTGGTATAGTAGATGTTTTTAATAAAGCTGCTGCAATTCTTACAGCTACTAGCCTTAAAGAAACTTTGGAAGGAAGACTATTAAATATTTATTATTGTAGCATAAGACTAAGCTATTTAGTAAACACAAATAAGTATCCAGATGTATCATATATATGTCCCATGTTTTACTCTGGTGTAGTGGAAAACATATGAAAAATGTGTAAACATGCTAAATTTCCTCATATAAAAAGCAAAGACATATATTCTGTTATATTTGTTAAGTCACAGCCATTAGTAGAGAAAGATTATCCTTTGCTACAGTGGAGTAATATATGGAAAAATGTTAATCATCCAGTGGTTGGTTTAAGGGAGAGAGAATTTATATTTAAATATTTACATGAAAAATTACCCACAAATAAACATTTAGAAATGTTAGGAATTAAGAATAATGGAAATTGTGACTTTTGTGGTGAACCTGAATATACAATGCATATATTCTATTTTTGTATAAGAATAAAAAATATTTTTCATTGGTTTAAAAGTAAATTTA